>CANXYC011374169.1:0-15336 GCA_948193065.1 Aleurites moluccanus
TGAAAGATGCTGCACCAATAGATGTATTTTCTGCCTCAAACACTGTGCCATCATCACTTCTCATTTCTGAACCACCACATTTAATTGAGAATTTTGCATCTGTAACATTCAACATTATTTACATAAAATAACTTCAAATCATATAACTAATTTAAAATAAATTAAGCATCTTAATTATATCTTGCTATTAAAGGTATGTTTGGTAAGTCGCTACGAGCATTTGATGGTTAAAAATCAACAAATAGTCGTTAGTGATCATTGCACAGATCATAAGTTGACTGCTAAAAATTTCACTCGTTGTTGGATTTTAAAATGATACTGCAAATGCTGAACTTAACAAACACCTCAATTTGTGATTGGAAGTCCAAACGTCAAATGTTGGCTCCTAAGTGTTAATCCAAACAAAACCTAAGTTTCATTAATTGTGATTTACAAACACACCAACTTACAGCGCGGGGGATTTCTGTTACAAGGAAAACTTCTCTGTAGGCAGTTTAATCCTGGTAGAACACTACATATATAATAAAACAACTATTATTGTTAAATGAATTCTTTTATTTATACTAATATTAATTATAGACTGAAATAATTCAATGAAAAAGGAATGCTATAGTTTAATATACCTTATGTTTGAGGTGTCAAATGTAAAATTGTTGGCCACTAAATTCCTGCATAATTTCATATAATGATGATTAAGGTTTTAGTGAAAATGAAGATAGTTGAAGAAGAAACCATGACTAAGGCAACATACAATTGTAGATTTGAAGAAACCCATGAAGGAAAACTTCCTGAAAGATAATTGTAAGATAAATCTCTGCATACAAAAATTGATAAGTATTTAGTAAGGATGAGTAGGCTGGCAATTAAATAACATATAAAAAATGCTTGATGGAATAACTCATTACACTTATAATGTCATAGTGAGTTATACATAAAAATCAAGACCAAGTTCGATGGCCGATAAATTATAATTATAGTTAAATGAAAACATAGTAAATCATAAAAAGTGAATAAATTAATATACAATATGAATAAATTAATAAAAAAAATCAAAAGTTTAATTGTATATAATGTAAATGTACTAATATAGAATTTGAATAAATATTTTGCGTAAATGTGTGTCATATACACTTTTATTTTATATTGAATCACTACAAGACTCATATATTAGCATTCATATATAACATATTTGTTAGTTGAACAACTAATAAAAGAAATAAATAATTCAAATAAAACTAAATAAATAAATCTAAAAGTAATTATTTTAACTAAACATAATTCTCTTGGGGATGCTTCATTGTCAAAAAGTTAGATATGTATCAAAAGATTTCAAGTAGTCATGTTTCAAATTTTAGATTGGATATGAGGGGATTTAGGAAATTTCAATAATCATGCAATAGTTATAAAATTTTATAATCTTAGATACCAAATATGCTAAGGTTAACAACAATAAAAGGGAACAAAGCATTTTCTTTATTGCATGTGATAACTTACATAGTCTGAAGAGTATTACTTTTCTGGTTTGGAAGGATTCCAGATAAACTATTGTTTCCAAGGAACCTGACCATTAATGCAATTATTATATATAAATATAAATAAAGCCAAAATAAAATCATTGCAAGAGCATTAGAATTGATAAGTAAAATTTAGTAACCCTAAAGCATGTGATCTTTAAGCAATAATTAATAACAGTACAGGTTAATTATAGGATATGTACAAGGAATCAAGAGAACTCATGTTGAACAAGGAACTTGGAATTTGGCCAGTTAGGTTATTAAAGCTTAAATCCCTGCAAAAAAGACAAAATAAAATGTAAAATAAATATAAAATTCATTTGAATAGATAATCATTTAAAAACATTGGGTATTTAGATTTATTATTATATATAAACATACTATTAATCATGTAATTTATTTATTTTCATGGATGAGAAATATCTTTTTCATCTAAAACAAATCTATCTATCCAAATAAATCAACATGAAATTTTAGATTCTTTATGATTATAACTTACAATCTTAGTAAATTTTGATATTCTCCAATGTTAGAAGGAATAGTATCAGTGATCAATGCGTTCCTCAAATTCCTTCATAGTAAAAAAATGAGTAATTATCGTAATTGATTATGCATAACAAAAGAACGGATTGAAGTATATATAAATTAACTTACAGGTCCGATAAATTCTTCAAATTCCTGATAAAATCAAGACTTGAGCTCACATTGTATAAATCACTTATTCGCCTGCATAGTTACCCTTAGCATGATCACATGACTTTATATAAAAAGTTTCATTAATGTATATTCCTAACGATACAATGACTCCATTTGATAAAAGTGTGAGCACATGATTTTACACTCATGAGATACAGTCGGATCTATATCAAGCCAAATAGCACCGACCGTAGACCTGAAGCACTCAGAAAAAGGGGCTCAAAAGGTTGAGAAAACTGATAGCAGAAAAAACCTCAACTTTGTGGCGCTGGGCGGCAAGAGCCTTCCTTGTAGGTTGCAGCTAGAGGCTTTTTTGGCATCCCTTCAGCTGTCGCTACCCAAGCCAATGGGTGCCGCTGGGCTAGCATGTGGCACCGCACCCCATGCAGGGCAACAGCCATAAGATTGGGCCGTGGTACCTCATCATCTGCCTTTTTTCTCCAAAATCCCACTCTTTTATGAACTAGAACAACTTTCAAAACCCCGCATATAAATATAGGTTTCCCAATCCCACATCGGGAAATCCCAAAGGGAGCTTTCAACCTTTTCCTTATAAAAGATAAAGCTCTTTTCAGCTCAAACCATATTTGCATAGTTAGTTTGAATTTTCTCTAGTCTATTTCTCTTCTTCCCTCTTTTTGTTGTATTTATAAAGAAAAAAAAGGTTCAAGTCTCTTTGACTTCAATCGACCATCCTAGTTTCTCTTTAATCTAGTGTGGTAGAAGACTAGAACATCTAATTTCCCTTTACTTTGGAGACTAAATTAGTTTTCTTTGATCCAATTTAGATTGAAGATTTTAGAACTTTATAATTTCCCTTAGCATTTTTAGAAAGTGAAACTCCAATCCGGTAAGGTACTCAAATCGCCACATCTTCCTAAATCGAGAAGAAAAGTAAAGCATCTAACACTTTTGTTTTATTACAAGCCTCCCTCACCCTTTCATGCAATGGACCATAGAACTTGGATCTTAGGCTGCATATATCCTAATAAAAGCCTTGGTATGATTGCAATGTCATGAACCACACCATGCATCCGTAATGCATAAAACATTCATTCATTTCCTTTCCATTTCAAATAAGTCTATATTGTACCTTGAACCAGTTGAGAGTCAACTTAAGTCTTAAACACATGTTCCAATCATGTTGCACCCTTTAATCTAAACCTTAAATATTATTGCCCTTTAATTTAAACATCTCCCCCAAACATTTGAGCACTTTTAATTGTAAATCTTAAACCAAGAACCCTAAATGTCATCATCCCTTATCTGAACCCTAAGCACTAAACCTCAAGTTTTCATCCCTTACCCTAAGACTTATAAACCTTGAGTTCTAAACATTGTCATTTGTTCACCTTGAATACTATTACCATAAACTTTTGTCTTAACCATAAACATTATTGCCTTTAATCCAAAAAAACCTTATACCTTCATCTTTAAGCTAAAAAAAAATAATTTGTTGGCATTACCTTATCCATTAAACAATAAACACTATCACTGTCTTAAGCCCAAAACCTTTTGGCCTATAACCATTAAATAGAATGCACAATCCATGTGTTTAACCCATTTAGCATCATTATCTATCAAACCAAACCCATTTGGCATCAATATCTTAAGCCCAAACTCATTTTCCGCCAAAATCTCATGACCTAAAACTTTGCATTTAAGCCCAAATCCTTTGGCCCAAAATACCTTAAGGTATCCTATTCCCTCATAATTTGTATACCAACCCATATCTTCATCATCTTTTCATACCGTTTCCTATACATTTGCCCTTTTCTTTGTTTTACTTTAAAGGTGCCAATAGCCAACCTTATTGACATGGATACCATAAACACCCTTTTCACCAACCTCTTTAAAAAGCAAGAGGAAAATTTTCAAGCCGTTTTAACCTCTGCCCTTAGTGCTTAATAGATCCACTTCAACAAAGCATTAATAGCCCAACAAACTAGTTCAACAAAGCCCTAACCTCTCAACAAACTAACTTTAACAAAGCTTTGACCGCTCAACAATCCAGCTTCCACAATCCATCAGCCTATGTGACCAAAGTCTTGAATTCCCAAATGGATGACATAAAGAGATCCATGAATCAAACTAAGCCAAAACCAACTAATCCAAGCCCCTTGATTGCATCTTGTGCTCCTAATGTTAATTTGACCAACACCATGCCTCCACTTGCAATCAATATTATCCCTTTTATTAATGTTAATTCGACCAACATCATACCTCCACCTATTATTAATACTTCCTTTTTATTGAAGTTAATTCTACCAACACCATGCCCTCTCCACTTTCAATCAGGCCACTGCCTAACCTTTTACTAATGTTAATCAGACTAATGTTACATTTGATTAAATCAATCAAACCAACACTATAACCACCTTAGCTTATATTATTGACCTAACCAATAATGGACAAGATCTCAAAAGACCAATATCTACAAGCACAAACACTAACCCTTCTTTGTCTTTAAATCCTTCTCAAGGTGGGAAACCTTCACTCATGTACCCGTGGAAAATTCCTTGAAGCATAACCCTACTATTTTCAAGCAAGGCTATATAGTGACAAAAAGGTACAATAAGAGTAACACATGCACCACCATTGCTATTACCTCCACCAAATAGGAAAACAGGGAAGTAACTACCATTTTCAACTGTCAACCCCTGAGATTAGAGAGAAGGAAATTCACTCATTTAGTTATGCCCTTAAGCATGGTGTATAAGAAGCTTTGGAATTTAATTTGGTGACAACTTCAGAGCTAAAGGCACCTCTTAAACCTCTACCCAAGAGCTGTAATGCTAATGAACATTATGAATACCATCAAGAAGCTGGGCATAGAATAGACATGTGCAAGAACTTGAGTTACAAAATCCATGACCTCATTGACAATAGAGATATCTTCCCTTCTAAATCAACACCCAACATCTCATCAATCTTAGAGCCATTATTAACTCCCTCAGTTCTGAAATTTTGAATTAAAATGAAAAATAGATACTCTATTCATAATTGGAAGTAAAGTGTAAATAAACCCCATCTCATCTCGCCAACCAACCTAAAGCCCAATTAACATGTTATGGAGAAGTTCAAGCTCAGCTAGTCTGACATGTATAAGATTGATTGCAAGTCCAAATTAGAGTCTTAAGTCCAAATCCAAGTCTGAGTCTGAGTCTATTGAGTTGTGTTTTTCCTTTTCTAGTTTCAAGTCTGCAATCATCCTTTTCAATCTTTCATTCATTTCAGATGTAACCATGGATGATGGTGGTTTTGTTCATAATAAAATTTTGAATATTCTCATGTTGCCTCGTTCATTTGATTGTTTTATTTCTAAATCCAATTTGAATGTGAGATCAAAATAAATATAAAAATAATAAAAAGGTAAAAAGGTAAAAGAAAATGATAAAGGTAAAGAATCAATAAACCTTGGTGTTAGCACTAAATCTTAATACACTTTGAGCACGAGCCGAAGCCCGATGATGAAGCCTCAAGAGCTGAGATTGCTGGAAGAAGTTGCTTATTGAAAGATTACTTTTGTTTTTTAGATCAAGGAAATTGCTAAGTTCTTTTAGAAATTGATGATTTGGGTTAATATTTTTAATAGAAAAGAGTCAAAATATAATTTAAAATGGTTTTGGATCATTTCAGGCCATATTCAGAGGTTTGAATGCAAATCGGGTCTGTAGGGCCTTATTGCAACAAGACGACAAGTCGCACCAGCCCAGGGCCAATTTAAGTTAATATCAAAATATAAAGAGTTAAAATACTATTTAAAATGATATTGGGTAGTTTCGATTCATGTTTGAAATTTTGGGCATGAAAATGGACACGCGAGAGGTCAACGAGCCCAATTGCTGCAAGCCGTCATGCCCATACGGGCCTAGGGCTAGATGGCCCTTTGTTGGATACGGATGGGTTTTGATTTAACTGAGTGAGTTTTGATTATTATTCAAAGGGATACATATGCACACTTGGTTCAAATGGCAAATCCAACTAAACAAACAACTTCTCCATTTCTTTAAATTAATTCTTCTTTTTTTCTTCTTTTCCTTTGTTTTATTTTGGAGATTGTGTGATTATCCTAATATCCATAAGGGTTAGAGTTGATACCCTCTAATTCAATTGAATTTTTATTGTAATATTTTAATTATGTTTATATTTGCTTTCTTTTATTTATTTGTTTTATTTAATTTTAATGCTTTATTTAATTTTATTACATTATTATGTCATTCTTTAAATTGTCATTCCATTTTATAATTGTTCATAAAGAATTACCTTTTTTAAGTCATAATTCAATTAAAAGCCAAATTTTAGTTGCTTAAAATAAAAAACTTAGTCCCCGAATCCTTTTTGGTTTCGAAGGTCTAGTATACTTTTTCCTTGGGATAATTTTTATGGAGTCATAAATTTGATTTTACCTAATATTTTTCCAATATAAAATACAAGGTGGCAGGTCCCAATTTTCAAAATTAAAGAATAAAGACACAATTTTCTGATAATCGATAGCCACTTCTGTATGAGTTCAAAGAGCATTCTGATATCAAGCGGACCAAATTAGTATTCAAACAGGGCCTCACAAAAATCATTTAGATTGAGTGATTTCCTAATTTATCATTATAGTAGAAGTAAAATAGCAAAAACATTATTCAGCTCGTGCTCCTGCGCCTACTCCTCTAGAGTTTTAGAGAGAAAAACACATACTTTCTCTTTAAAATACTTTTTTTTTCTCTCTTTTCGAGCTATTGTCGGTCTTTTTAAGTCGATAGTGGATCCTTCTCTCTTAATTTTCATGCTAATCAAATTTTATCATTCAATAATGTTTATATGTATATTTATTTTGAACAAATCTGTTTCTTTTTTATATTGCTTCCCTTTCTATTGGATCTATTTTGTATTTTTTTATCCCCTCTTGGTGGATCAGTCTTTTATCTCTTTTATAGTGGATCTGTCTTTTTTATTGGTTTGTTATTTGGTTAATAATTCAATATGAATTGTAAGCCTTACTCATGGCATCAAATTTGAATTTGTGGATGTCTAGATCGAACTTATAGAAAGAACTTCAAAAGAGTCAAACAATGGCTATGATTTGCCACCGAGTATGATCGAATATTTAAATCCAAGATTATTTTATAATTATCCATATTCTTAATTTGTTTTGATATTATGTTTTAGGAATTACAATATTATAAGGTTGTGTCATTTTGTTTTATTTTATTTTATCAGTTAATGCATATTTATTTTCATCTAAAAATAAAAGCATAAATATTTATGATTAAATACAACATTAAAAAAAATTTAATTGTTTCTTTCATAAAATTAATTGATCTTTACTCTGTCTTACAGAGATGGGATATGCATAGAAGGTTTTGAAGTATTTGCTAATAATCAATAAATAAGTCACTTCAAGTATTTGATATTTGCTATTTTTTATATTTCATTTTCGGTTTTGTTCATCAAACTCCAATTGAGATTTTGAGTTCAAAATCTCATAACTACATAGATGATTTTAGTCCTAGTTAGACTGTAATACCCAATATTTGGAATGTTTATAGTAGACGTGCTCACTTACAAATGTTAGCATGTATATGAGTATATGTGCATGATAGATAAGCTAAAAATTTTCATGTTGTGCATAGATTACTCCTAAATTGGGTAGATGTCAAGAGATGATATTATTTGATGTAATAGACATTATTAAGTATAAGTTTTTTTAGTTTGGATAAGTTGGAATAGAGAAATATGAGAAATTCTCACCAGCAAGCCTTCAATGGGCATGAGGTATATCTTCATGAGTGTGAATAATTCTTCACGAGCATGAATAATTCTTCACAGACGTGAATCATCCTTCGTGGGTATGAGATATCATTCACTACTGTGATAAATTTGTTATGTAAATTTGTCAGATCCTCATATTTGCCTTCACGAGTGTGAAACATCTCTTCACGACCGTGAAAATATTTCAAACCTAAATGTAAATATTGGCATCCATGAAGCCTCTCTTCACTGGCGTGAAGACGTGGCTCTATAAATACACGACGCCATTTATTCGTTTTTTAGATTTCATTTGTTTCATTCATTTCTCTCTACTTCATAAATACTCTTCAACCACCTTTAATACTCATTAAATTCTCTCTTCTAATTATTTCTTCAACTCCATTAACACAAGAAACAAGAATCAAACATCCAAGAAACACCAAGATTTCAACTTCTCAAGGATTCTCCATTTAAAGGTATTTATTCCAAAACTCAATTCTAAGTTAAGATAAGTTAATACATGGTTAAAATAGATGAATATAAGTTAAGTATAGATGTTCAAGAGTATCAATTGGCATTTACTATGGATTATAAGTAAGATATATGGATTTAGAATTTTTAGGTGAATAGTAGCTATTCATCCCAATCTTCAATATTTCTTTAATAAGTGATTAAATTGATATAGAAAACATGTTAGGATAATAAAAGATAATTAAAATCATAAGAATTTATCATGTATGAGCATTATTGGATAAAATCCTAATTTGAATATTTGGGGATTTGACATATGAGAGGAGAACTCAAGGAAATAGCGAAGATTATGGTATATACATGTAATTGAGGAATTTACAAGGATAGTTTACTTTGAGGAAAGTATAAACATTGCACATGCATGTTGTTCTTTGAATTGATTGTTCAATTCTTCCTAATGTATAAGTATTCAATATCCATATTATGAAATATTGTATTGTTAGCCTATTCAATGAATTTTTCTTGATGTTCTTAAATTGATGATAACTTGTTCCATGAAATCATCTTAATTGATATGAATGACTTGGTCATTCTTCTTTGGACTAAACTCATATGAAACCTAGTTGCTAATTTGAATGAATTCATGTTCATATGTTGATGGTCTTGTGACCAAAATTATTCTTTGAGAAATACAAGTTATATGACCTTATGATATGCATATGTATAGAATGTTTTTCCTAATGAGAGTAAATTCATTGGTCCATGTGCATAATAAGAGCCCAGCTGATAGGATTTTTATTAGTGTTCCACCTATAGGGGGCTATAAGCTCTAGGCATAAGCTCGGCTAAGCATATGTGACATGATAAGATAACAAGGCTACTGATGCATTATGATTATAACAGTTTTATCTTATGATTTGTTTGATAGTGCTATTCAGTTGTAAGCACTTATGTTCTTTGCAAGCATAACCCTCTGATACTTTCATACCTAAGTTCTTTGGCTCAACCTATGCCTTGCATGTTTACATCTTACTGAATTGAAGGCTCACTCCTCTTCTGTGGACTTCATGTGACAGTGTAGCTCGAGAGGGAGCTAATACAGAAGACAAAGCTTTTTAATCCTTTTCCCAAGATGACTTTATGTAATTCTTTTGATGAACCATATTTCGTATTAATGTAATTATAAATGTATGAGGAGTATACTCTAAAGTTTTGTAGTTAGATGTGGAGGATAATACTATTTTGATGTCTAGATTGATATTTTTATGGATTGTCCATTGTTCCTTATTGATGTGGAATATATCTTTTGATCGGTAAGGAATAAGAGGAAATCATAGGGTGATGTAACCAAATACATGAATGACGATTATATGATTTATAGATTGGCTATGTTGGATGATGTCTATGTATGATATAGATATATTATGTATATGAGATACAAGTTATGGTTGTTCTACGAGTTTACAGTAGCCTTAAGCCTACCATTTCCCTAGGATCGTCACACCACTTGAGTTGGGGTGTGACAAAGGTGGCATCAGAGCTATAGGTTTATAGTCCTTAAGATAGAAAGATAGATAGATGTGCATGAGCCCTAGTCTAAGTGTTAATTGAGATAACTACGAAGCATATGATTCATGTCTCATCTATGTTGTATCTTTCTTAAGTATATATCTGCGTTAAGTGTGTGTAGTGAGTCTGATTTTGTTTGTTTTCTTATCAATATCGAGATGCCTACACGAAGCAATAGAGATTGAGATCGAGGTCATCCTAGGTGAGATTTGCCTTCAGACGAGATTTCTGTAGATGGAAATGGAGGTGATGAGATTCCTCTAGTGCTATAAGTGGATGTGGCTAATGTGGCTCAACTATTAGAACAACTACAAAAGAACTATGTAATGTTAGATAAGTTTATTACTCATCAAAGACTGCAGCAAGTACCTTTAATGCCAGCCCCAGAAATTCCCATTCCTTCCTTAGTCCCACCACCAGTTGTACCTCAAGTAGATGAGGTATCATTTGAGAGGTTTCTTAAGCTAAGGCCCTCAAAGTATAGAGAGGAGGTGGATCCTACTGATTTCCTAAAAGAAGTTGAAGAGAAAGTACAGATTTTGCGGATTCCTGATAGAAGAACCATAGAATTTGTTGGATATATGATGAAAGTTGAGGCTAAAGAATGGTTCAAGAGAAGCATTTATGGTATGCTACGAGGTAACAAAGATCTTTCATGAGAGAGGTTCAAGGAATTGATGTTAAATGAATTTCTTCCAGAGAGCATAAAGGAAGCAAAATCTATTGAGTTTGAGAGATTGGTTCAGACTCCTGATATGAATGTTTCAGAGTATGCCAGTAATTTCAATCAGTTAAGGAAATTTGCGCCAGCTTTGGTGCCTACAGAAGCGTGCAAATCTAGATATTTTACAGAGGATTAGTGGCTTCATTGTTTAAACTCTTAGATGCTCTTGAGTTTGACTCTTATTGTAAGCTTGTGGATAAGGCTAGAGTGATTGAGAATAGAGAGATGGAAGCCAGATCTGAGAGAGTAGAGAAGAAGAAAGTTAAAATGGGCAGTTCTTCCAAGCAAAAGAGTGGGGTGAAAAGTATGAGACTGACTCATCAGTCAGCTCCTCAGAGTGGGCATAGAGGACCTTCAGAGAGACCGCAACAGAGTCCAATTACTCCTGGACCCACTTATCATATGAGCTATGGTAGCACCAGTTATGCACCATATTTAGTATATTTAAAGTTTATAGTTCATGATTAACTATGACATTCTAAAATATATATTTTTTTATTTATAGATTATTATTATGTTATGGATGCTAACAATCCAAATATACTTGGATTTCTAGCCCCTTATCAAGGCGAAAGATATCATTTAAATGATTTTTGTGGACGTGGACGAATAAGGAGAAAGTATGATTTGTTTAATTACAAACATTCATCATTACATAATGTCATAGAAATAACTTTTGATGTATTAAAGGAAAGATTTCCAATTTTAAAATCTATACCAAAATATTCAATTCGTCGACAAAAATTAATTCCTATGGTACGTTGCACAATACACAACTTTATTAGAAAAAAAGATAAAGCAAATACTCTTTCTGCTTTATATGGCAGAGAATGATTAGAAGTCCATGAAGAAAGTGGCTTTAGAGTAGTATACGAAGGTGTTCAAGTGGATATATCCCAACAAAGTCAAATGAGTGAAGTTAGAGAAACTATTGCAAATCAAATGTGAAATGGTTATAATAATAGTTGAAGTAGTTCTTAAATTTTTTTTTTTTTTAAGATCAACTATTCTTTTATTAAAATTATATTTTAAAATTGTTTGAGAATTTTTAATGTTACTTTTTGTTAATTTGAAATTTATTATTATTATAATTTATTAGTTATTAATGGAGTTATCTTTATATATATTTATTTAAATAACAACAACAACAACAACAACAATAATAATAATAATAATAATAATAATAATAATAAATGTTATAATTTAATAAATATTTTATAATAAGCAATTGAAAAATGGAAAATGAAAAATTGAACACATTTTTCTATTTTCCAGTTTTCTATTTAGAAAATGGAAAATTGGAAAACAAGAAAATGGAAAAGAAAACTGAAAACTGAAAATAGAAAATATTTTCTAAAATTAAACAGAGCTAGAATTCTTGATTATTTAAGTATCCGCTAGTTTGAAATAATTAATTACTAAAATTTGGCTCAGCAATATGAACTTCTAGGATTTATTTATGAAATTTTTTTTTTATCTGATATCAATAATATTAAATTGAATTCTTATATAAAAATATCTCAATAATTTATAAATAGATAATGAATTCAATTTAATTTATTTTTTAATTATCTTTATTTGTTAAGAATAACAATCATATTGTAACTATTGAACATCAGTATATATATTTTCATGTAATTTGACTATAAATTAAGAATGGCATATTTGTGAACATGTATTTTTTACATCCTTGTGAGATTTCACTTTGGTTTTTAGTTTTTTCCATCCCTTCATTTTTCCTATAAATAGGGGTCTTTCCCTTTATTTTTACTCGCCCCTAAGTACATGTTTCACAGTTATCACTAATATTCTTCTCTCTTCTCTTCTTTCTATTTTTTTTTTTCTTTCTTCTCAAGTCTCCTATGTCTTATTCGTCTTTGGTTTAAACTCGCCTAGTATTTGTTGCATGATTTGTTCCCCTGCATGGTAACAAAGTCATTTCTCCTTGATTTGACTTGACTTATAAATTGGACTTATTTTCTCACCTAAGAATTTTGGGAAAGCTCCAAAACTAAGAAGACAAAAGGTATAACACCTTTTCTCTTATCAAATTAAAATCATAAAATATTATAAAATAAAAAAATTATAAAATAAAAAATAAAAATTGTCAAATATGATAAAATAAAAATAAAAAATTATAAAATATGATATAATAAAAATAAAAATTATAAAATATGATAAAATAAAAATAAAGTGAATTAATCTCCTTTGCAAAATGAAAAAACTATGTGATTCTCATTTGAAGGGATATGCGTGCATACTAGATCTTATTTCAAGTGGCCAACCAAATCAATTTAAAATCAACTTTTATCTTCTTCTATTTTTCTTCTTTTAATTTGATTATTTAAATAGGGGCTTCCTAGAATCCAAAAGGACTAGAGAAGACATCTTCTTTATTTTGGATTTTACATTGTAATTATCTTACTTTTGTTCATATTATTTTCATTTTATTGTATTTTATATGAATATTTATTTTAATTTATCATTCCATCATATTATTAATTATCAAAAAATACATCTTCATGAAGTCGATTTTAAAATAAGGATCAAGTTTTCATTACTTAAACTAAAACCTAGTTCTCGAATCCCTTTTGATTTCGAGATTAATGCATTTTTCCAAGGAAAAATAATTAGAGTCTTAATGGGGTTTTTCCATAATTTTTCCTAACAAATTTAAGGCAGCAACTCCCTACAAATATTTTTCCAAATTAATAAACCCTAATTTTCTTGAAAAAAGCGATAGTCGTCGCCAACATAAAACTTAACTCTAATGAGCATTTTAATTCCTTAGAAGATCAAATTGGTACTCTTGCGAGACCTCACAGTTGTTAACTTCACTAAGAACACCTTCTTTTAAAGAAGAAATAAGAAGACTAATAATAGTATTTTTAAGTAGTGATTATTTGATCCTTAAATTAACTATGATTTCAACATGCATCATTTTGCATGGGCTCCTTGCCCTTTACGTTAAATACTTAAGAATCAATGGATTGTGATTTGTAACACTAAATGGATAACCCTCCTATCAACTAATTATGAATACATCCACCTCGCGATAAATTATCTAATTCTTTTGGAGGTGTAAAGGATAGTACACACTATTGGACCTACGAGACTCTTTGACTCACATGTGGTTATATATATCACTATCTTAATGTGATGGGTACCCTTAATAAACCACCCCTTACTACCTCTTTCATGTAAATGACCTTAAACCCTACCTTTAAGGTTGTATGCACCCTAAATAGTGGGTACTACATACTATCATCATGAAACCATTTGTTTACATGCACAAACCACACATCCTACCATGAGTCTAGGTTGTATTTTTTTTTTTTTGAGATGAATAGTCTATGTTGTATCTTGAACTAGTTAAGAGTCAACATAAATCCCAATAGTCACAAATACCTTATCCAAAAAATCTTAAACCCTCGAACCATTACCCAAAACCATAAATACCTAAGCCCTAAATATGGGAAAATACCCAATTTGAGGCCTTTACTTTTAACAAAAACTTAACTCGGATTATGTATTTTAACTCAGTTTGAGTACCCCCTTATTCTTTACTTTTGGGCCAATTAAGGACCTCTCCGTTAATTTTAAAGTTAACTTTGTTAATGTGGGTCCCATTTCATATTTTTAAATTATAAAAAATTAAAATTTAAAAAAATATATTTATTAAATAATAAAAATATCCAAAATAAAAAATTAAATTTTGTATTTTAAATAATAAAACTTAGTAAAATTAAAAAAATATATTTTTAAATAATAATAAATATTAATTTTAAAAACTTAAAAATTAAAAAAAAATAAATTTTATGTAAATAAAAAACTAAAAGAGAAAAAAAAGAAAAAAAAAAAAAGAAAAAATGTTGAGAATATTTCTTGTTTGCTTTACTTTTCAATTCTCAACTTTTTTTTCTTTTAGTTTTTATTTACATAAAATTATTTTTTTTGTTAATTTTTAAGTTTTTAAAATTAAGATTTATTATTATTTTAAAATATAAAATTTTAATTTTAATACGTTTTATTATTTAAAAATACAAAATTTAAATTTTGTATTTTTGATATTTTTATTATTTAATAAATATATTTTTTAAAAACTTTAATTTTTTATTATTTAAAAATATGAAATGGGATCCACATTAACAGAGTTAACTTTAAAATTAACGAAGAGGTACTTAATTGACCCAAAAGTAAAAATAAGGGGTAATTGAATTAAGTTAAAATATATGATCTTAGTTGAGCTTTTATTAAAAGTAAATGTCTCAAATTGGGTATTTTTCCCCCTAAATACCTTTACCCAAACTATTCTAACCTTAAAATTTATCCCAAAACTTTAAGTCTTACATTAAGCATGCAAAACAAAATTTCAATAGGTATCCTTTACCCTAAGAACTCGTACCTTTTCTTATTTCAAAAGTTTTAATCATTTTACTTACCTTGTTTCTTTTGTCTTTCAAAGGGAAAAATGATCAACAACTAAGAGAATATAATTATGGAAGCCATGCAAGCCTTCTTCATCAACCTGCTTAGAAGGCAAGAATAGACTTTACATGCTACCTTCTATGCTACCCTTAGCAACAAAACGACAATTCGTCATGGAAGAAGTGAGGG
>CANXYC011374249.1:0-18277 GCA_948193065.1 Aleurites moluccanus
TTTTTTTTCACTTTGTCAGAGAGAGTCAAACTTTATAATAATGTATATTATTTTCTTCTATATTTTTATATATATAGATAGATATATATATATATATATATATATATATATATATATATATATATATATATATATATATATATATTAATTATGTTCGTTCTATTTTGATAATGTAGAGTTTCACATTGTTATTTATGTATTGATTTTGTTATACCTATTTTAATTTCTTGAAGTTTTGGTTGTTTTGTTTAATTGGTAATTTATCAAATAAAATTATTTTTAAGTTTATAGTAATGATATGATAGATATAGTAGTCCTATCGGATAATAATTTAATTTGTGATTAGATTATGCTAAATAGGTGGGCAAGAATTTTAATTTTATAATAATTACAATTATCATTTTAATAATTTTATAGTTTAGTGAGGTGTCAGGATGAATTTTAAAAATATTATATTTTTTCGTCCCTTAATACTGATCACGTGCTCTCGAGTTCGAAATGTGACATAAATAATAAATTAAAAGGCATACAATTAATAAAAAAAATCATCAACTAAATTAATCTAAAAAAATTTTACTCTCAAAATTTTTACAAAGAAATTGATTAAAAAATAAAAAAGAAATACCAAATCAAAAACAAAGAAGCACCACAAGATAAAAATAAAAAATAAAACACATCTTAAGCCTGTAAGAATTGTTCATTTTTTATTATATATTTTTCAAATAAACTTATAAATTATCAAAATTAACTTATAATTTCTCTTTAATATTTACTATAGGGGATTGTCTACTGATGCTATTATAAGTAATATCTTATTTTTTTCATTTATATATTTATAGATACTTAATGTTTTTATTGTGAACTATTGCAATTTAATTTTATTAATATCAATTGAAATTTTAATATATTTACTAATATCATTATATATAAATCATTATCAATGTGGTATTAATTGGATTTAAATTAAAGGTATCTATCTAAGTTACATATAATTTAAAATTCAAAAGTTAATAATTTAATAATTTATACCTAATTTAGATGTCCCAATTGAAACATTCCACTGTACTATCATTTGTTTTAAAGTGAGAGGTAAATAATCATATACACACAAAGTTAATTTGGACCAAATATGTTCAATTAGGTATGAAAAGGAGTATATATAATTTACTGTCAATTATAATTAATTTGATATAAATTAAATATAAATATAACTTAGATTTCAAAATTTACAATTAAATATTTTAAATTAAATTTAAGTTGAAAATTTAACAATTCCAATTGAAGTATTTCATTATATATTAATGTTATCAATTATGTGAAACATTAACCTTTTGATTTTTATTTAACGATTTTTCTAAAAAGTATCAAAAGACACTCGTTAATAGCGATTATTTCAGATAAAATATAATTATAAAATAATTATGTTATAAAAATATAAATAAATTAATCTAAAAAATGAGTTATACGAGAAAAAAATATATTTTGATATAATTATATTTTATTATAATTATTATTATCTTAAATAATAAATTAAAATTTTCACTTTTCACTTATTTATTTTATTTTTAAATTTATTTATGTAATATTATCTGAATTTTTCATTCTAAATAAATATATAAAGACAATAGTTAAACTTATACACTTATAAAAAAAAAAAACTGTTTAATTAAATAGATCAAGTCAAATTACTTCACTAATTAGTAAATTGACTAATTTACTAATGGTTTTATACTAATGTTTAGTGTACTACTTATTCATATTTTTTAAATAAATTATACTAAACATAATATATTGTATAAAATATTTATTATATATTTAATTTAATTATGATTTAAAATTTTAACTCAATTTTTTTTAATTATGATTTAATGAATAGTTTATTTTTTTTTTACATAGTTAGTTTTTTAGCATTTTAACTTATTTATTTTTTTCTTTATATAGTTAGTTTTTTAGCATTTTAACTTATATTTTTTAAAATTATATTTGATTGATACACATATAAAAAATTTATATTATTTTAAAATTGCAATTAAGTTTTTTACCCGTCAGTTTTAATTAAATTAAATATTTAATTATATTATATCAATTTTAATACATTATAGTAAAAATGTCATTTTAAAATTTTTTAAATACATTTAATAAATTCTGAAACAATATAAAAGAAAATTATATTCACTTATATAATAAAAAAATATATTATCAATTCTTTATAAATTAATAATAGAAAAATTATATTATAATAATTGGATAACTCTTAAATTAGTAAATAAAAAAAAGCACTTTAATCTTTTCATTAAAATTTTAATTTCAATTTTAAAAATAGATTGATAAAATAATTATATTGCTCATACATCATATTATTGACATAATTTTAAGTCAATATAATTATAATTATTAATTATTTAAAAGAATTCAGTCTGATTGATGTAATCAATCATCAATATGACAACCACAAGCATACTTTGGAGACCAGACATTTGAGAATGTACAGTAAAACGGTGCGTAGAAGGACTCACAAAACAGAAAAAAGATATAAATGAGAGTGGAGAGGTCGAGGCTGTTTGGTATCAGAGTCTTCTTCTTCTGGTAAATGCCTAAACCCTAAATTAATTTTCCAGACTTTATATGGATTTTGATTATCTGGCTTCAGATGTAATGTTAATCGTGTGTAGTTTCGAATTCATAAGCACTTTTTTGTGTGATTAATCAGGGAAAATTTTTGATGCGAAACATTTGCGTGTTGAATCTATAAATGCTCATCGAATGTTATGTTGATTTTAATAATTTTTATTATCTGATGGTTGTGGAATGGCATAATTTGTTCCTTCTTCTTTGCAGGTTTTGTTTTCTTTCAATTATTGCAATTTTCTTTAGGAGCTAATATGAGTTTCACTGGTCCCTCCATGGGTTCTGGTTAGTATATTTCCTCTTTCTTTGTTTTGCCATTTTATTACAACTGGGCTTAGAAAATGAAGATATTTGGGTTTTCACATACATTATTTTTGGAATGCTTCATATTAGTAAATTTGCTCAGCCTTTCCATTTGTGGAGGATCAAACCTTAGCCATTGTGTACAATATTCTCTGTTTGTTATCTATGAGGGTCGTTACTGAGGCTTTTCGTGCTACTCAATTGATAATGATTGATGGCTGAAGCTAACTTTGGTTGGTTAATCTAGTTACTTCTTCCCTGGTTGGAAAGTATAATAGTTTTCATGATGATCCTCTATATCACCCTGGTGGCTTAGACACATATAAATGTACTTATTTCTCATTAATTCATATTTTAACATAATTTCAGGCGCTAAAACTGCTAGAAGGGCATTTGAGTTTGGAAGGACCTATGTGGTTAGGCCCAAAGGTAAACACCAAGCTACCGTTGTATGGCTACATGGTCTAGGTGATAATGGATCAAGGTAAATAGCACTTTCCTATTGCTTTCATCATAACTAATATGTTAGTGGCATGTTCTGCTAATCATTTAGATATTGTGATCCTCTCTGAGTTTATGTTAGCTGCACAGAGGGTGCATTGTGGATAATGGTCTAAGATGTGATATATTTTAATCTTGTTTGGCAGCTGGTCCCAGCTCTTGGAGACCCTTCCTCTTCCAAATGTAAGTACGCTTTAATAAGATGCAAGTAGGATTACTTATATGAGCCATTCTTTTGTTTACATTCCAGTGATTGGAAACTGACTAATTGATGATTATAATTGTGCAATGCAGATCAAATGGATATGCCCAACTGCTCCAACTCAACCTATAAGTATATTTGGTGGCTTCCCATCCACTGCTTGTAAGTTCAAGTAATCTAAGATATTTAAACCCTTAAAATGTTTGTTAATTTTTTCTGCATGTGGCAATATTTAGGTTGTACAGTAATGGCATTTTTTATGAAAATAAAATAATTAAGTAGACTGTCAAGAGGCACACTGAGGCATAAGTGCATATGTCATTTGGACAATTGATGCAAGTTCGAATCCCCCTTTCCTCAATGCTAAAAAAAAATGTCAAGAGATTATGCTTTTGGATTTATTTTTTATTGATATTAATATATATAAAAAAATCTATTTTAGTTAAAACTTATATATATATAATTGTACTATTTGTTAACTAATTAAAATAATCCATATTTTCTATGTGATTTAAATCAGGGTTTGATGTGGGGGACCTTTCAGAAGATGCTCCTGATGATGGCGAAGGTTTGGATGCTGCGGCAGCACATGTTGCAAATTTGTTATCAACAGAACCTGCTGACAGTAGGTTTCCTCTTGCAGTTATTTATTATTTGACTTGTTCTTACATGATATTACCGTATCTGGATCATTCTAATTATCAACAATTAGTGTCTAGCATATTGACTTCATTTATGAGAATAACTACTACTCTGAATATAATCTGATATGCTACATCATGCTTTGTGCATGAAGACGATGGATCAGTTTAGAACGCATGCAATAAAGTCATACTGCTCTCTTGGAAAGCTTATCTGCTTGTTGTAGTCTCAGTATCCTTAAAAGTGTAATCTCCTATGTTACAGTCAAACTTGGTATTGGAGGCTTCAGTATGGGTGCAGCTACCTCCTTATACTCCGCAATCTGCTTTACTTCAGGAAAGTTTGGAAATGGAAATCAATACCCTGCCAATTTGAGTGCAGTTGTTGGATTAAGTGGCTGGCTCCCATGTTCAAAGTTTGTCTTCTTCTGCTTCTTCTCCTTTAAACTCTCTCTCTCTCTCTCTCTCTTGCTACTGACTTCTAGGTCATAATTTGAAATTCTTGTTTGCCAGGACCTTGAGTAGCAAAATTGAGGGGGTGGATGAGGCTGCAAACCGTGCTGTATCCCTGCCCATTTTGCTTTGTCATGGCAAAGGTATTCATAAGCACATCTCATGTGCATGCCTTGTATTATCTGTTTATTTTTATTTAGAGAGGGTTGGATTCATATCACTTACCTCTAAAATATTTCAAGCAAACATTTCAACTAGCAGTGGGATGAAATTTGATGTCTCTTAAGTGACCAATCTGAGCTAATACAACACATTGTATGGATTCAATTGTGTGCTGCTCAGATTTTGGGCTAAATTTTTTTCTATTATGAACGCAAGCTTAAGTTAGGTCTTTCCAGCTGGAAGAGCTGAGCCTGATTAGTGCTTACTCAGTTAGGATATAATATATATTAGACAGGTGAAATAATTTTTTTTCTTGCTACAGTTCTAGTTCCAATTGAAACTGATTCTTCTTTGACCTTTCCACTCTTCTTGCATCACTACTGCTAAAAGTTCATCAAGCAAAATGACCAAATTGAAATGGTGATACGGATCTCTGCTAGCCTCCTTTTTTCCCTATTAAACAGTATCTTCCTTAATTAATTGATTTTGCAAGTATAGGTGATTTATTAGGCTTGAGAATTATTGGAAGCATACGTTTGAAACGTGCTTTTTTGTTTTCAGGTTACGGATATATTTTTTAGAACAGGGAATTATCCTTTAGAAAAAGGCTAATGCACCTCAGATATTAGTAATGTGCACCCTCGAATTTGTTTAATGGGAATATGAAATGGCCATGAACATTTTCCGCTGGAGTCATGTTTCATATTTTGGGCAATTGTATTACCTAAAAAGAAGTTAGTGTGGGACAAATTCACGATTGAAAACCTAAAGAGTTCAACAAAATACTAGTTTCAAGACTACCCCTACTGCGCCATTTAATCTGTTCATAGTCTTCGATGTCATTTGTTCAGCATTTGTTCTGGTGATTCTTGTTCACTAAATAAAACACTCATTTTCAACTCCCAAGCCATTGGAGCTAAGTGTGCCGTGCCTAGAATTTTTTTTAAATCCGTTCCTATTATTTTATGCATCTACTTTTAAATCACAAAACACCTGCCAGCATCGTAGGTGGTGTGTAATTGCAGGCATTCATAACTTGATTCGGGTATTTAATTGATCACAGGCGATGATGTGGTTCCATATAAATTTGGTGAGAAATCCTCAAGGGTTTTGAAGTCAACTGGATTCAAAGATGTTTTATTCAATTCATACAATGGGTATGTAGCTGGGGAATCTACTAAAAAATCCTTCTGTCCAGTCTCAGCAAGTTAAGTGAGTAAAACTTTTTAATAAATTGTTCAAATATGCAGGCTGGGTCACTACACAATCCCAGAAGAGATGGACGAGGTTTGTCTTTGGCTGAGTTCCAAACTGGGGCTTGAGGGATCCTCTTCATGATGTGATGCTGTGTGCAAAGATTAAAAGCAACAGCTTGGAGAAGGGTGGAATAGATAGAAGTGAAAAATTATTTGCAATTTTAACTTGTAAGAAACAAAGTTTAAGTAGCCCAAAGGGTTTCTAGGTGTGTTACACATGAGAGTTTGCCTTTTGTCTATCAGTAATCTGTTCTTTTGCATGTACTCGAAACTTGGTTGAGCATCATTTCTGAACCATGGTATCGAATATCATTTTGGGTCATTACTTGTTAATCAACTGTTTGGAAGCATGCTATTAAAAGTACAATAGCGTAATAATAGTTGCAATAATTTTTGTGCCATAACAAGAACAGGAACAGAAAATTACATCTAAGCAACAAATGTGAATCACCATTTTGATGCTTGTCCCACATCAAAATTGTTAAATTAGTCTCTCATCTTAGCAATCAATTTTTTCAACAAAGAAGTTTAGTCCCTGCAAAGCCATTCCTTCAGAGTAAGCCATTATTTGGCGTACTTGACCATTCAAGATGTCAATTCCACTTCTAATTTCTAAATGCTCAGAGTTTTGTGCAATTCATCAACCACGGAGACTACTTTGTAAATCCAGATGCTCTGGTCACAACAAATTGAAACAAACAAATAGGAAAAAGGAAAAACAAGAACTAGAGAATAAATCATAGAAATAAGTTGATGTGAAAGAGTTTTGAATGAGATTACACCAACCAAATGAACAGATAGGCACGCACAATCAAATTATGCTGCCCAACTTTCAGCCTTCCAAGAGTGAGAAGCAAGTTTATATCCTTCAAGTTCTCGAGTTCCAACCCACAAAGACTGACAAAGATTATCACACTTTGGTTCAACACATCTTTTTCACCCTCTCATGGAAAGGCACCTTAGCTTCACTTGTGTGCTTCTTTTACAAAAGCCACATCTCCACCTGCAGCATTTGGAGAAAGCAAGTGCTTCTCCTGGTCTGCATCATCGATCTCTGTTGACTCGCAAGGGGTAGTGGTTGTCAAGGATTCACTTCCATCTTCTTCCAGATTTGATAAGTATTCACCAAAAGGGAAAAAACAAACATGTCAGAAATATCAACTGTAGGATAGAATCAAACTTTTTCGATATTTGAGATTTAAATTGAAGTCTACAAGAAGAGAAAATGTTCGAGAAAGGGATACCCACCGGTGCACTCGTGGAATTCAGGCAGCTGTTTAACGGTAGTTACTTGAAGGCTTTCAGGAAGCAGACAACTGCATAGAGCACCTGAATTTCGGACCAATCATGCACCATTAATTTAATTCATCCATGGTGCTGAAAAAACTACAACCAGATATGGGCAAAGTAAAGCAAGAAAACAAGACTTCTTTTTTTCTTCTTTTTCTATATTCATTTTGGCAGTTGAATAAACCAAGCCATAAACTTGGAATTTGTGTCGCAAAACTATCGAAGTATCAAATCCTCCTATCAATGTGATAAAGAAGGCCATCATCCGATCATGGTACCACCAAACTGAAGTATCAGGAGAGCACATTTTGAGATAGCCCCACTGATCAATATTTGCGCACCTAGTTAGTCAAACCAGCACTCTTGTGATTGCAAGACCAAGATTTTACTATTGCATTAATTATTGGCCTCTGCCATTTCCAAAAGAATATAAAAACTCAATGTCATCTTTTAAAATTCCAAGTTTATTCATGCAAACAAATATTAAATTGATCCATCCCTAATAATAAATAAGAAAGTGACTCAAGAGAGGTTAAATCAATTAAAACAATGATGCTTAATGTTATGAGAGTTCGAATTCCTTGATGACAAATAATTGCAATCTATTTTGAGCAGTTCTTCTGCACAGACACCCTCAAATAATCCAAAAATACATTACCAACATTGATCATAACACTAAATGAGGTTGACCAAAGCTGTTCATACACCCATCGTCGCAGAAAATCAAGAAAATTTATTGAATATATGAATGATAAAAAGAAGAATTAAAGGAAAAACCACATGGAAGGATGCTTCATACCTAGCTGGGCAAGACGATTTACCCACCCTGGTATCTGCTTCCCTACCAATCTGCATGCGATGTCATCTGTAAAATGGTTGCAATTTTTAGAGATAAGGTGATAGGCGTCTCCATGATACTCAGAAGCCACTGTTTCTATAAATGTCTGAAATTCAGATGGAGGCATATTTATGCGGCCAAGTAGGATGGAATTTCTATAAATGAAACCCGGGCAGCTCCTTGGCTCCACTTCGAAAACACCACTGACTGGGAAGTCATGAGCTCCAAATCCATACTCCTTACCATGGACTGTTCATATGCATCAAGAAGTAGCTCTAGCTCAATAGATTATAAGAGAATGACTATCAACATAGACATTCAAATGTCAAATTCATGTCTTTCCTCTCAACTTGTATAAAGATACGCTCAAAGATTTCACAACAACATATCGAATACAGGAATTTCACATTGTTGGACCCTTCATACCAAAGAATGAACTCACACATCAGAACATCTACATAAGAGAAGTGGTAAAAGGAGAAATATCATTCTAGAATGAGCATATCAATAACATAACATCAGACTGGACAAATACAACCCAGTCAAATCAAAACAAATGTTCCTAAAACATATCTACCTTAGCTCAAGCATACCGATCAAAAATTTTGTAAGTAGTCTTTTTCAAGCCCTAAATTTGGAAGGGAATTAAAACATTTATGGGTTTATAAACATGTATAGGCTATTAATTACTATTACCTAAAGATCAATCATTCAAAGCTTTAGTAATAATTAAATTAAAAAAGAAAAAAAAAAGCATAAAATAGTTTTGAATTGGCTACCGCATAATGAACAATCTTGATAACTAGAACCCAGAAATTAAATTAAAAAAATGCATATTCGAGTTGAAAACAAAAACAAATCAAAACCCATTTAACTCTTCCTCTCAGATTCAACATCAAAAGGCAAAACTGGGTAGGATCACCAAAAACAAAATAGAAAGCAAAAGCAAGCCAACCCAAAAGAAACTAGCCACAAACCTTCAATGCCAGAATGGAATATCCCAAAACCGAACCAATAGGTGTAATTGTTGACAGGAGTGAGATCGTAAACATTCAAAACCACCTGGGTCTCACTGTTAATATTCAAATTCTCATTTTGAGAGCTCGAAATCGAGATATTCCCTGCCCCCATTAAGCCCACCAAGAAAAAAACTTCTTTGAATTCAAGAAATGCCCGGAAATATATATATAAATATATATATATTTTTTCTTCTCTAGTTTTTACTTTTTACTGCATTAGAGACAGAGAATAGAAGAAAAAAGAAAGAAGTTTTTGAGTTTCTGAAAGATCTATATCCAGCCAGAAGGAAAAAGTGAAGAAAAGGAGCAGTTTTTGAATTTTTTTTTTTTTTTTTTGCTTTCGAAGAATTTTTTTTTTTTTCCTCTTAAAAGCAAAATATAGGAATGACGAGGTGGCTGCAAGTCTGCGAGTCTTATATTCGACAATGATTCATAAAATTCATGTTACTGCTTTCAGACCCAAAATATTTTTTTTAAGGAGGGAATTTGAGACAACACGCAAATAAAAAATAAAAATTAATACTGTTAATTAATGCTACATATTTTTATTGCAATAATCTTCTGACAAAACTTATAAAATTTTATCCGTTTTAAAATAAACATTTTAAATATAAAATATATAATTATTAAAAAAATAATTTACTTTAACTTTTCTAATTTATTTATTATTTTAATTTATTAATTACTTTAATCTCCATTCACTTTTTTAATTCTCTCATATTTTATATCTCTTAATTAATTTTATATTTTTAATATATTTTTAACGAAAATATTATAGTCAATTTAAAATAAAATATAACAGTTAATTACTGTTACGTATAATTAAATTAAATAAAGTTTTATTCTCAGTATGAATAATATATTTTTAATCAAATTAAAAAAATAAATTTAATTTGATGTGTGAAAATAATAATAATAATAATAATAATACTGTATTGTTAAATTAATATATATATATATATATATAGAGAGAGAGAGAGAGAGAGAGAGAAGAGAGAGAGATTTTGACCCAAACGATTGTACATGAGTTATTATTTTATTATTATAATTAGTGTAGATTTTTAATAATTTTTTATTTAATTTATAAATTTTTAAAAATATTTTAAATTACTCAAATTACTATTATTATTTTCCTATTAAATTTAAATATATTTTATTAATTCTAAATGTTAATATAAAAATATACATATAAATTAAATTTATTCTTTATGAACTAACTAAAAATTAAAAAAAATATTATATGTAATAATTTATATAAATTTTAAATTAATACCAATATAAAAATATAATGATTAGGGTGTGCCGGTTTGGTTCGGTTTGAAATTTTTTGAATCAAATCAAAATTTCAAGGATTCAAAAATAAAATCTACAGTCTCAAACCGAATGGAAAAAATATTCATACCGATTTGTCCAGAACATATTATTCATACCGAGATTATTTGGAGATTTTTTTTATTTTGTTCGTTTCGAAAATTTGAGTATTTGAATATAATTTTATAATATATATAAAAAAATTACAAATTTATAATTATATAAATAAAATACATATATAAGTAATAGTATATAGATCATATATTATAAATTTATAATTGTATAAAATATAAAAATATATTTATATTATAAATTTATAATTATATAAATATATATAAATTAGTTAATCTGTTTAAATATTTAGAAAATTTATTCAATTCGTGTATTATTCAATTCGGTTTAATTCTCAGTACGAATATCAAAGTATCTCCGATACCATCCCATTTTATTAATTCGATTTCAGTTTGATTCAATTATTTTTTCGCGTATCGAAGATTTTATTTTTGAGTTTGAGAATTTGAATCGGTTTGAAATTCCTAAGTCTATGAAAAAAATAATGAAATTACTTCGTATGTATAATTAATTATTTAGAAAATTATTATAACTTTTGAATTTAGTTTATTTAAGAAAGTTAGACCCATAGTAATTCTTGATTAAAAAAAAAATTATATTGCACTGTTTGGATGCTGAGAAAAAAAAGGAAAAAGCTTTATCATAATATGAAAACCAAAGTTAGAGAAATTCCAGAGCTTAAGTATATATTACAGAAGGGAATAAAGAAGGAGATACATAAAAATACAATGGATTTCAAATGCCACAAAGGAATAAAAAACAGAGAATTCCCTAATCCCGCCAAAGGGGACAATAATTGAGAAATTTAGAAACAAAACCGAGAAGCTGAAATGGGTTTAAAATTATAGAATATATGTATAATTGGTTAAATTTCTGGAATCATTTTTGTAACGCAATTTTGGATATATTTTACACAAATAAGTATCTTAATTTATAAATATATTTCTACCTGATTTTAATTATAAATTGCAGCTGATACTCGGTTGATTTGGGGTCTCAATTGTAATGTTAGGTATGAGTCGGCCTTGCAAAATTTACACGTACAGACTATTCATTTGCAATTTATTTATTGAGAAATCACCATTACCATTTTCTTATTATTATTTTTACAGAGAAGAAGAGGATTTTTCTAGAAATAACAACCAAGTAGACGAGTATAGGAGGGAGAGAAGAGAGGTAGAGGGGAAGGACAGTTGTCAAAAGAACATAAAAATGATGAGGTAGTATGACAATTGGGGCTGCAGCCAGATAATTGATTGGAAAAAAAAAACCGTTCAAGAGAAACCATCTACATATTTATTTTCAACCTCAATTATTCAAAGTAAAAATATTTGACATGATTGCAGAGCATCAAATGCAAAGCAAAAGAACCAGCTGCCAACTGGTCAATTTAAATTACTCGATTAAATTTTTTCTTTTCCAAATTACAATTTACTAACTCTTGTGATGAACATTCAAGCAACAAAAAGTAAAAAATGTTCCACACCCGGTGGAACATCCACTGCTCAACCAGAGAACTCCTATCCCCTTCTGTTCTACCTGAAACACAGATCAAAACAAGTTAGGTCAAACAAAATTCTTTCCATCAGGCATTTCAATCCAGCAAGATAGAGTCCTGAAGGAAAGACTTACAGTTGGACCATCTTGACGACACAATAAAACCAACAGAATGAAGTTCTGCGATCACAAATGGTCTGGTGTTGTCCGTCGTCGAATGCGCTCACTTCGTCTCCAGGAACCTGACCCACCATCTGAAGAATCATTCTCCTCATCTCTGGATGAAGATCTTGTTTCACCGTCATGAGTCTCTCCCCAAAGTCGGGTAGATCTCCTTCTGAAACGCAACTGCCCTCTTGCTCTCGAGGTACCTGACCAACTGCTACTCCTTGAACTAGACCCAGGTCGGAACACTCTTATAAGAAAAAATACAGTAAGCCAACCACCATCATCAATTGGTAAAATGTTTTCATCACCCCTCTCTTCTCCAAATGAAGAATGGAGTGTGCTTATCAAGTCCCCAAGATCTCTTTGTCGCTCCATCATCCTCCAATTACGTTGCCGCTCTGGGTCAGCCTGTGATGGTCGAACAAGGGGGTGCTCAAGCCTTGCATGTTTCCTGAGATCTGAATAGGTGCCGCTAAACTCACAAGTTTCACAGGCACAGCTTCTTGGTTTTGCATTCATAAAACGGCGGGCAGGTTCCATGACAATCCACTCTTTTATCTGACCCCGGCAGAGGGGGCACACTAACATTGGTTGAACTTTTTTCTCACAAGACATGGCTCCATCAGACAAGGGACCTTCCTCAATTTGTTCCCCTATAATAGTCTCTTCTGAGCTCACAGCAGTGGATGAGTTTGTGGTTATGATCCTATTTTCTTCTGGTTGGGTGGTTGTCAATGGGGTCTCAGAAAATGACTTGCGAAACTGATCAAGACAGTTCGAGTGGCGATAACTTGTATCACACATGTAAGGACGGCAGCCTTTGTCATGGGAAGAACAAATGAGTAGAACAGCATTGTGAGGATGTTCCATGCATACAGGGCACCTGGACTCTTCCCATTCCTTTAAGTTCTCCTCAGTTTCTGAAGGGATTTTAGGTGAAGAACGCCTGCTATGACTGGAGCTGCATGTGTAAGGAGATGCCTTACACCTATCAAAAGATAGGGAACGATCTCTTCTATCCTTTGGCATTTTTGAGAGTATACAACTATGAAAGATATCGCCGCAAAAATCCAATGCTTCTCACAATGGCCAAAACTCTAAGAAATTGCATAAAGATTATACACAAGTCAATTTAACAATTAAAATTAAACTCAAGTGCTTCTAAATCAGTTCAAAAATTTTGCCTTACAGTCTCTTGAAGTCACACAACCCAAGAAAAGAAGAAAAAGAAAAAGAAAAAGATACACATATATAATGATCACAATAACAAAGTAAATATACCAAACAACATATGTATTATAAAAAAAAAAAGCTCTTTGGTAAATGCACTACAGTTAGGTTAACATAATCTTAACTTTCATTTTTGCCTAAATAAACATAAAGATATAAAAAATCCTCCATCTCAAATCTCTTTAACAAGGATATTCTCATGTCATGTGAACTGAAGATAGAAAGATACACTGAATCCATCAATTACTAGACAGTAATATTCAAAACAACAAAATTCCAAAGCAAAACCAAACCCTAACTTTTAAAAAATGAACTTTTGTTTCTAAGAAATTTGATCTAAACAAGTTCCAAAGCTCAAACTAAACGAACAGAACAAACAAATAATCCCATTCAATAAAAAAACCCATATTAAATTTCCAAAATTTTTTACTCATCTAATCTAATTAGCTAAAGAAAACCTCAAAAATCACAAAAACGAAACCGATCGAATTATCCAATCCACAGAAACAGAGTAGAAA
This sequence comes from Aleurites moluccanus, assembly GCA_948193065.1. Lineage (NCBI taxonomy): Eukaryota > Viridiplantae > Streptophyta > Magnoliopsida > Malpighiales > Euphorbiaceae > Aleurites > Aleurites moluccanus. The sequence goes on from CANXYC011374249.1 coordinate 14,090, forward strand.
CTCAGATCCGAGTACATCATCGGGTAACAAAATCAGTTAAAAATTAAGGGAGTTTACCTCAGTTTCTGTGATTGAAATTGGGGAAAAAAATTGAATCTCTCTCAAATTCACTTCCTTCAATCGGATGTATAAAGTTTTTTTTTTGGGTAAGTGAAGATCGTCAAACCCTAAAAGGAAGCGAAATTGAGAGATGAGAATCGAAAGAGAAATGGAAAATTAAAGAGATAAATAGGAGACAATACAATTTGCTGACGTGGATAACCGGAGTTCGCTCATCTATTGGATTTTTTAGGTTAAAATATTATTGTCTTAAAATTTTAATAAAATTAATATGTAAATTTTTATATTTTTAAAAAATAATTATTAGATTCCTAAAATTTTATTATATCACAATAGTTATTCATTCCATTAGTTTTTTTAAAATTTCTATTAAAAAAAATTAAATAAAAAAAAATTAAAATAAATTATTTTTTCAAAATACTTCATCTTCAACGTTTATATTTTTTTTCTATTTTTTTTTATTTTTTTTATTTTTTTTTAAATTCATATTCAGATATTTTATTATTTTTTTTATCCTGTAATTTTTTTCTTTTTTTTTTTTTTATGGTTAATTAATAAATTAATTAATTTTATAAATTTTGAATTTGTTGAAATTTAAGGAAGTAAAATTTATATAAAAATATTGTGATTAGTGAAATTTTATGAGAAATGAGAATTTGGTTATGATAAAAAATGAAAGAAATTTGTGGTAAATTTTAATAAAAACGGTATAAAAAATAAAATTTGATGAAAAATAAAAAATATTTTTATTTTTTTGTTAAATTGACGAAATGATCAATTATTATGAAGAAATTAAACGTGTGAGAATTAGTAATTATTTTTTAAAATTATAAGATTTTAAGTATTAAATTCGTTAAATATCATGTGCTACATAATATTTTACCATTTTTTTATCTTATTTTTTTGAATTGTCAGGTAAGAGTAAGTCGGCGCCGTTTTGTTTCATTAGAGGAGGTGTATTATTACTGTATCGTATATTGTATAATATACACGTATGTGAGCATTGACCGCTATTCTCCAATTACTTCCTCCAAGTTCCATCGTAATTTACTTGTCTCCAAATTTTAAGTAAACCGTAATTATTATGAGTTATATTTGTAATTAAAGTGAAAATTTATTTATATATATTTATTTTTATATGTATAAAAAATATATTTTTTTTTATCGGAATAAGGTTTTTTATTTTTTTATTTGAAACTTAATTATTAAGTAATTTGTACACTTAATTTCTGTGAAACTTGATTGGTAGATGACACGAAATGAAGTTAATAATGGAATGTAGACTTATTAATTGAATTTAAAACTTAAAAAATTAAAAAAAATTAAATATTGGACCAAAATAAATAATTAAACAGTGAACACTTGGATATTCATAATACCATTTAATAACATTTTAAATTTATAAAAAATGTTACTCTTATTATATAAATCGATTAATAAAAAAAAATTGAACAATGATATTCTGTAGCCTAGTTTATTATAAATAAAAATAATTGAATTTTGCTTTGTAGTTCTATTTTAGGAATTTAAATCAAATGATACATATAATTGAGGAAGAGCGATTTAAATATCATTATATATATATATTTATTATTAAATTATGTCTAAATATATAATAATTAGAGATTTTTTTTTGAGTTTTAAGTATAATTTTATGATAAAATTTTAATATAATATAGGATTAATTATAATTTTTCTTCTGTAAAATAATCAAATACACTAAGTCTTTTTTGACCTTTTAAAAATATATTAATTCTCTCCTGTCATAATATACTATTAGACTTTTCGATCCAATTTTACCGTTAATCAACTTTACAAAAGTAGTAATAAGATAGAAATGTCTTTACCTTTTAATTTTAATTAATTATATTTTATTTTTATTTTAAATCTTTTTTTAGAATTAAAAAAACTATTTTCATACTTTTGACAAATTTGAATTTTATTTTAGTATGAAAATTTAAAGCAAAAAAAGAATGTAATTAATTAAAAATAAAGAATATTTCTGTCTTTTTATTATTCTTATAGGATCGATTAAGGGTTGACTAATGGTAAAATTAAACGGAAAGGTCTAGTAATATATTATGATATTTGTCAAGAAGGAATTAATGTAATTTTAAAAAATCAGAGAAAATTTAATGTATTGAATTATTTTACTGAGAAAAAATTATAATTAACCTTATAATATATTTTGATATGTTGAGATATTCCAATTTTAATTTAAGCACAATGATAGGATCTTTGCAAATAAATCATTGAGTATAAATTACCAATAGTTCAATATATACAATTTAGTTTTAAAATTAAATTATTAAAAATACTCTCTAGTATCATATTAATTTAAAATTGAATATTTATATTAATTATGATATTAGCTGTATGTTATAAAAATTTGGTTATATTCAACAATCATAGTTTTGTCGATAAATTTTTAATTACAAAATAATTCTGGGATGGCAACATACTTCAATTTTGTAGGACTTTATTTTGTTTGCGGAGAATTTTCATTTTGATTGGGAATGAACGGGGGTAATAAAATCCAAAATTTTTTAATAAGATGATGCCTTGTTACATTATCGACCCCGACCCCACCTGCATATCTATATATGATTGAACTTATAAAAAAAAAATTACTAATTATTAATTATTAACTTTAGAAAAATTTTATAATTTTTATTTAATTAAATATCTTAATGAGTTAATAAAAATATTTAATTTTAAAAAATAAAAATAAAATATTTTATTAAGTAATTAAGTTATTAAAGAATTATATATAATAATAATAATAATAATATATAAGATTTAATAATAATACTTTATAAAAATATATATATAAAAAATTTAAATTTTTATTATTATATATTAAAATAGAGATATTCGATTGTTTAATAACTAATTATCAATTTTATAACATGTTTTATGAATAATTTTAATAAAATTTATTATAATTTATATGTTATGATCAATGTTTATTTTTATTTATTTATATTTTAATAGGTCAATTAATAAACATCAATTTATATAGTATAATTTCATAATAAAAAATTTTAATAAGTTTATATAAAAATCAAATTTTCTAATTATAATAGAAAATTTTAATAAATTTATCAAAAAATCATATTTTATTTAATTGAATATATAATTTTTTTTATTTAAAACTTTTAATTAATTAATTTTTTTTATGTTAAATATAACTAAAAATTTAATAAAAAATAAAACATATAAAGTGATATATTAATTTTTAATTTTTATATAGAGAAATTGTGGTTCATGAGATTTTACAGAAATCTCAATACTTATGAGAATTAGTACGAATTATTAAAATTTTAATTATTGTAAAATGAGACGAAAATTAAATAAAATTTTAATATATAAGGAGGGAAATAAAATAGTGAAACCCACCATTGCCATCTCTAAAATAATAAAGATTTGACTTGCGTAATTTAGTTGCAAAAATAAATTTGGTTCAACACTGCCAGATAAATGTGAAATTTCATAGGCAGGCTCTGTTAGGAGAACTGGAAGAACTGATTGTCTTAGAGCTCGAAACTATGACCTGCCCTTTATCGTCTCTTACAACACCACCCAAGCCAATTAAACCAATGATCTGGTACAAATACACATGCTGATTACATCACAGCTTTTGAGCATCATGGTAGTCCCTCAATAGCAAGGACATTTTTAGTACAATTTGCTGGGGAGAGGTTTCTCGTTGCTGAAAGAGCTTAAAATTGCATGTATACTCCAAAGTTCTTCCAAGTCCAAATTAGCACCATCAAAGAGAGCCCGTAACCAAGTAACAAAACCAGAACCAGCCTGCATTTTTGTTTTCAAAGGAAAACCACGGAATTCCAAACTGCCAGGGACGGTGCCAATTTACCTTGAGTGGGTCAAACTTAATTTTCTTTAGAATTTTTATATATATTAAATTAGTGAGGCTATTAAATATTATGAAAGTGACCCTATTATGTAGAGAAAATCGTATTTGACAATATTATATAACGTTTTTAGAACAACTGTAAAACAATATAAATGAAAAATTTATAATTACTGATAATAAATTTGTTTTATATAAGTAAATTTTATGAGTTATATATATATATATATATATATATATATATATATATATAT
>CANXYC011374327.1:0-13183 GCA_948193065.1 Aleurites moluccanus
ATTTTGTGCTATTTTACCATACAATGAATATACAAAATCATATGTCAAAATAATTACAATGAAGGCTTCTTGGAAGATTGAGTCAAGAAGTTTGATCTTCTCTATTAGCTCCCTCACGAGCTACACTATCACCTGAAATCCATAAAAGAGGAGTGAGCCTTTAACTCAGTAAGATATGAACATGCAATAAGAAAGAAATACATATACATATATATATATATATATATATATATATATATATATATATATATATATCTGAAAGAAACATCCATATCGAGAACATGGGTAAGAATCAAAATGTGGTTAGGCTTACAAAGAAACAGAAGTGCTCACAATCGAATAACACTATCAAATCTCATGGTAGAACTACAGAATGAATCGATAGCCATACTATCTATCATAACAGAGTGCATCAGTAGTCCTTGTTACCTTATCTCAAACGCATGCTTGGCCAGGCATACGCCTAGAGCTCGTGGTCCCCTCTAGGTGGAACACTGGTACAATAACCCTACCAACTAGGTTCCCAAAGTGCATAATGGACCAATGAATTTACTCTCATTGGGAAGAGCGTTCTATCCATAGAGTCATATGGTTTCATATCACAACAACATATTGGTCGCAAGACTATCAATATATATATATCATAATTTCATTCAAGTTTAACAAGTAAGAAGCAAGTAGAAATCATGTGAACTTAATCCAAGAAAGTTGACCAAGTCACTCACATTATATATATGTACACATGAAATCTCATGAACCAATGGTAAATTTTGGTTTTGAAATACCAGAAACTGTTCAATTTATTTGTCCGATAATATATATAATCAAGCATACAAGAATCATATGGGTTCACACTTAGAACATTTGGTCTTATCATAAGAAATAACAAATGCAATGTTCATACTTACCTCAATACAGATTTATCCTTGAATTTCTTTCTGCAATTTGCTCGACTCCAACTCCTCAATTACTTTGATTTTCTCTTCCTAACAAAATTTTCCCAAAAATACAAAATTAGGGTTTTCCTAAATCAATAATATTTAACATGATTTTTGAATATTTAACCATCTTAGAGTTTCTATTATTAATTTCTAACATCAATTTAATTCATCTCTTGAAGAAAAATCTACATTAAATTCGAATTTACTGTTCATATTACAATTCATGACAGTCCATTAATTTTAATTCCTCCAACATTAATTATAATGTATAACTTTAAAATGCTTGCAATAAATTTCTTACACCCATAATTAATTATTCTAATTGCCAGATTTAATTAATCCTAAAAGAATATGGAATTTGAAGAAATTTACCTTATTTCTCCAACACTGAATTTCTTAAAATATCTTACTTAAATCTGACAATTTCTACCTTGAAATATGCTAATCTAGAGTTCTAATGCATTAATTTGAGTATTAATGCCTTAGACAAAAAATGGAATTGATCTAAGAAAAGACCAAAGAAGAACAGAGAAAGAAGAAATAAAATCGTGCAGAAAACGCTACTGGACACTGGGTTAAATAGGCCACTGCCTAAAATCTCGCTCGCCAGCTCTCTTTGCAAATCCTGCCTCGGCAATGCTATCTCGCATAAGCCAGCTCGCCATTCCCACTTTGCATTTCCCAGCTCGCACTTCCCAGTTCGCCAAATTGATTTGGTAATGCTACTTTGCAAATGCCACTTCGCTAATCCAACTCGCATATGTCACCTCGCATATGCTGCCTCGCCAAACTCTCCTCGTGAACTCTTCCTCGCATATGCTGCCTCGCCAAACTCTCCTCGCAAGCTCTTCCTCGGCAATGCCTCTTCGCCTCTTCACCAACTCGTTTCCCCTATCTCCCACTTCGCCCAATCCTGCTCGCAAATTGCCACCTCGCTTTTCTTCTTCGCCAAATCCTCTTCGCATATGCCACTTCGTATATGCCTCTTCTCTAATTGCCACTTCGGCAATCTCACCTCGCCACTTAGCATTGTCGGCTCACCAAAATGCCACCTCGCATTTTGCCGGCTCACCAGATCCTACTAAGTTAAAACTCTTCCTCGACAACTTATACTTAACCAACTCGCAATTGAGCTATAAACGTCCAAACTTTCTGATTCTTTTTGCCACTTAAAAGAGACATATAAGGGCTCAACATATCCAAAATTTAAATCACAAAAGCAACTACACAAACCATGGTGACTCTCTAAATGTCACCCAGACTTATTGCCCACAATCCATCCAAACAGGTCTGATAAAGTCCACTCTCCACTGAGATATACTTATCCAAAAATCTTGAAATTTTACAGCCAATAACACAACACATAAAAAAACATTTTTTAAGTTTACACCTTTGGCTCAAACTGGCTCAGTCATTCCCAGTAAATTCAAACAGGATCAGATTTTCTGCAGACACATTAAACCAGACCAGTCTTGCTCAAGGAGACATAACTTCTCATACACACAGAATTCTGCCAAGCCATTTTTTAGAATTATAAATGAGACATAAATCCACAATCCTTATGTTTTACACTTTATCAAATTATTTCTTTAATATCCTACAATCAACCTCACAAAATCCTACAACTGCAACCAGAAATTATGAATTTCTCAAACATTCATATTTGGAATTAATTTAAATTCATCAATTACACAATAAATAAAAATACAACAAAATGGCATATATTACATTCTTCCCTCCTTAAATAAATTCATCGTCGAATTCATAATAATCCGCCTCAAGCCTGAAATTAATGGGGATATTTATCTTGCATGCTTCACTCACTTTCCCATGTGCATTCTTCCAAAGCTTGGTTTCTCCACAAAACTTTAACCATTGGTATCTCCTTGTTCCTTAACTTCTTAACCATTCAATCCACGATTGCAATTGTGATCTCTTTATATGATAAATCTGGTTAGAGATCCACTTCCGGCACTTGTAGCACATGAAAAGCATCGGCCACATACTTCTGAAGCATGGATACATGGAATACCGAATGTACCTTATCCATGTTGGGAGGCAACGTTAACTTATAGGAAACTTCCCCAACTTTGCTCAATATCTCAAAAGGTCTGATAAATCTTTGAGATAGCTTGCCTCTCTTACCAAATCGTAGAACTCCTTTCATTGGAGAAATCTTTAGAAACACAAGATCTCCAATGGAATACTAGAGATCCTTTCTCTTTGGGTCAGCATAACTCTTTTGTCTACTAAAAGTTGTCTTCAATCTCTCTCGGATCAATGGAACCTTTTCGGAAGTATACCTTATCAATTCCGGTCCTTCGATATGCTTTTCTCCAACTTCATCCCAACATAAAGGAGATCTGCATTTTCTTCCATACAAAGCTTTATAAGGAGATATCTGGATCGTGGAATGATAGTTGTTGTTGTAGGCAAACTCTATCAAAGGCAAGTGAGTATCCTAATTTCCTCCAAAATCTAGAATGCACATCCTTAGCATGTCTTCTAGAGTTTGGATGGTCCTCTCTGATTGCCTATCTGTTTACAGATGGAATGCTGTGCTGAAATCAAGCTGAGTACCCAGACATTCTTGCAATTTCTACCAAAACCTTGAGGTAAACTGAGTACCTCTATCTGATATGATTGAAACTGGTACTCCATGAAGTCTAATAATCTTATCCACATAAATATGGGCATACTGGGAAACTTCATAGGTTGTCTTGACTGGCAAGAAATGGGCCGACTTGGTTAATTTATCCACAATGACCCATATTGAGTCATAGCCCCTTGAAGTTCTTGGCAATCCAACTACAAAATCCATGGTCACCCTTTCCCATTTCCATTCTGGCAAAGACAACTCTTGTAGTAACCCAGATGGTTTATGATACTCAAACTTGACTTGCTGATAGGTTAGACATTTGGATACATATTCCGCAACATCTCTTTTCATTCCACTCCACCAATATGAATTCTTAATATCATGGTACATCTTTGTTGCACCTGCATGCACATTATACTTGGCATGATGTGCTTCCTTAAGAATCATATCTCTCAACTCATCAACTGCCGGAACACATAACCTGCTAAAATGCCTTAACATGCCATCAACCACATTAAATCCTGGAGCTTTTTCTAACCCTACATCGTTCTTTATCTTCACCAATTAAGGGTCTCTATCTTGAGTTTCTTTAATTTGATCAATGAGAAGTGGCTTGACTTGGAAATTTTTCAACAGCACTCCTGAATCTGACAATTCCAAACTGATTCCCATATCACACAATCTCTGTACTTCCCTCACTAAAGGCCTTCTACTCACTTGAATATGAGATAAGCTCCCTAAGGACTTCTTACTCAATGCATCGGCTACAACATTCGTTTTCCCGGGATGATATAAAATTTCACAGTCATAATCCTTAAGCAATTCAACCCACCTTCTTTGCCTAAGGTTAAGATATTTCTGTTAGAAGATATATTTCAAACTTTTATGATCTGTGAAAATTTCACACTTCTCACCATATAAGTAGTGTCTCCATATCTTCAATGCAAACACTACTGTAGCCATCTCAAGATCATGAGTTGGATAGTTCATCTCATGCTTCCTCAACTGCCTAGAAGCATAGGCTATCACTCTTCCATGCTGCATAAGTACACAACCAAGCCCCACTCGCGATGCATCGCAATACACTGCATAGCCTCCTTCACCCGACGACAGAGCTAAAACAGGTGTCATGGTGAGACAAGTCTTCAACTTCTAGAAGCTCTCTTCACATGCATCTGACCAGAGAAATTTAACTTACTTCTGGGTAAGCTTGCTCAGAGGAGCTGCAATCTTGGAGAAGTCTTGAACAAATCTCCTATAGTAGCCTGCCAAACCCAAGAGACTTCTAACTTCTGAAATATTCGTGGGTTTAAGCCAGCTAAGAATTGCATCAACTTTTCTAGGATCAACTTTAATTCCCTCTTTGCTCACTATATGCCCCAGAAAACCCACATTCTCAAGCTAGAATTCACACTTCAAAAGTTTGGCAAATAGTTGATGCTCTCTCAAAGTCTGCAACACCATTCTAAGGTGTTCCTCATGCTCTTCTTTACTCTTAGAATACACAAGAATGTCATCAATAAACACAATAACAAACTTGTCTAAGAATGGCCTGAACACCCTATTCATCAAATCCATAAATGCAGCTGGTGCATTAGTCAATACAAATGGCAACACTAAGAACTCATAGTGTCCATATCTGGTCCGGAATGCTGTCTTCGATACATCCTCATTCCGAATTCTCAATTGATGATACCCCGATCTCAAGTCTATCTTGGAGAAATGGCCTGCACCTTGCAACTGATCAAATAAATCATCAATTCTTGGCAAAGGATACTTATTCTTGATAGTTACCTTGTTAAGCTGCCTGTAGTCTATGCATAGCCTCATAGAACCATCCTTCTTCTTCACAAAGAGTACAGGTGCTCCCCACAGTGAACTACTGGTTCTAATGAATCCCTTGTCAAGCAGATCTTGCAATTGAGTCTTCAACTCTTTCAACTCAATTGGTGTCATACGATAGGGAGGAATAGAAATCGGACTCTTGCCAGGTAGCAACTCTATTCTGAACTCTATCTCTCTATCCGGTGGCAACCTAGGCAATTCTTCAGGAAATACGTCCGGAAACTCATTGACTATTGGAATTTGCTCCATTCTCCTTACTTCCTTGCTGGTATCTCAGACATAAGCAAATACCCTTGGCAACTCTTCCTCAATAACCTTCTTGCCCCAATGGCAGATATCACATTGTATGGCACTTTGCTTCGCTTCCCTTGGAACTCAAATTCCTTACTCAAGGTAGCTTAAAGACAAGCTTCTTCCCATTACAATCTATAATGGCATAGTGCTTGAATAACCAATCCATGCCCAATATCACATCAAACCCCAACACTGGCAATTCAATTAAATCCACACTCAAGCTCTTGCCACCTATGCTAACCACATAGGATGGATAGGAGTTTTGAACCTCAATCTCTTCCTTCAAAGGAGTAAAAACAACCAACACACTCTCAAGCAATTTACAAAGCACATGCAACTTTTTAGCAAAACAGGACGATACAAATGAATGAGTAGTTCCCGAATCAAACAATACTATAGCATTCAAGGCTTGAATCGGAAGACTACTTGTAACCTTTGTGTTGGATGCTTGGGCTTCATGCTGAGCTAGAGCAAAAACTCTCCCTCTGCCTCTACCCATAGGAGTTGATCCAGAAGCCTGAGCCTCATGCTGACCTGATCCTCTACCAGCCTGAATAGTCTTGCCCAGAATACCTCTACCTCCCCCTGGCTGCTGACTGATGCTCTTCTCTCTGCTCATATGAACTGTAGCCTGAGAAGCCTGAGGTCTACCTCCAAAAGATAGTTGTGGACAATTCTTGAGAAAGTGACCTTGTTGTCCACATCTGAAACAAGCTCCTGATGCATAGTGACAAGGCCCACTATGAAATTTGCCACATGAAGGACATAGAGGTTTAGGAGTCCTGGGTGATGCAAAACTAGCTGATCCCTGACTCATCTGAGAAGTAGGTCCAAAAGTAGTCCTACTCTGTTGCAACCTCCCTGAAGGTTCTTTATACCCACTTCTAGAAGCTAACTGATGAGCCACTACCATAGTCTTCATCCCACTGTCTGGTTTGGAAGAACTGTCAGCTTTAAACTTTTTCTTTTCAACCCTCTCTGATCTGGCTTCCATTTCCCTGTTCTCAATGATCCTAGCTTTGTCCACCAATTTAGAATAGGAATCAAATTCAACTGCAGCTAGGAGCTTAAATAATGGAGCCACCAATCCTCGGTGGAATCTCTGAATCTGTGCCGCTTCTGTATGCACTAATGCAGGAGCAAACTTACTCAATTGATTGAACTTTCTGGCATACTCAGAAACACTCATGCCAGGGGTCTGAACTAGTCTCTCGAACTCCAGGGACTTAGCTTCCCTCACACTTTCAGGAAGAAACTCATTCAACACTAATTCCTTGAATCTCTCCCATGATAACTCTTCATTATCCCGACGCATACCAGAAATGCTTCTCTTGAACCAGTCTTTTGCTTCAGCTTTCATCAAATAACCCACAAACTCAATGGCTCTCCTATCAGGAATTCGCAAAATCTAAACTTTCTCTTCAATTTCTTCCAAGAAATCTGTAGGATCTACTTCACCCTTATATTCTGAGGGCTTGAGCTTGAGAAATCTTTCAAAGGATACCTCTTCTTCTTGTCGCACTACTGGTGGTGGAACTACCGGAGGAACAAGGATTTCTGGAACATGCATTGGGGGTACTTGCTGTTGCCTTTGCTGAGTAATAAACTCAGCTATCATTGCATAGTTCCTCTGCAGCTGATCTAACTGCTGTGCCATATGAGCTACATCCACTGATGGCACAGAAGGAACCTCATCACCCCCATTCCCACCTATCGAACCCTCTTTAGAAGGTAACTCCTGCCTAGGACGGTCTTGACCTCGTCCTCTACCACGACGCGGAGGCATCTCGATACTGATAAGAAGAACAAACATTATCAGACTCACTACGCATACTTAACGCAGATATAAATACCAAAGGAAGACACAATTGGATGAGACATAAATCCTATGCTCCGTAATTATCTTAATCAATACTTATACTAGTGCTCATGCATCTCTATCTATCTTCTATGCTAGGATTATAAACCTATAGCTCTGATACCACCTCCGTCACACCCCAACTCTAGTGGTGCGATGATCCTAGGACAAAGGTAAGCTTAAGGCCACCATAAACTCGTAGAACTCATATATCCTGGATCTCGTACACAATTATATCAATTATAAACATCATATAACATCATACAATGATCATTTCTATAAATCCATTTAAACATCAATCATGTCTTTTACCATTATCATTTCATAGTTTCCTCTTGTTCCTTACTAATCAAAAGATGCATCTCACATCACTAAGGAACAAGAGTACCAAAAAGGTAATAATTCATACATCAGAATATTATCATCCTCAAGTGACTAACTACGGAGCTCTAGAGTATACTCCCATTATATATTGTATCATAATACCGTTCAATGAATATACATAATCATATATCAAAATAATTACAATGGAAGCTTCTTAGGATGAATAAGTCAAGAAGCTTGATCTTCTCTACTAGCTCCCTCATGAGTTACACTATCACCTGAAATCCACAAAAGAGGAGTGAGCCTTCAACTCAGTAAGATATGAACAAGCAATAAGAAAGAAATAGACATATAAGATATGATCAGGCAATGCTACTTCGCAAATGCCACTTCGCTAATCCAACTCGCATATGTCACCTCGCATATGCTGCCTCACCAAACTCTCCTCGCGAACTCTTCCTTACATGTGTTGCCTCGGCAATGCCTCTTCGCCTCTTCGCCAACTCACTTCGCCTATCTCCTTCTTCGCCCAATCCTGCTCGTGAATTGTCACCTCGCATATTCCCTCTTCGCATACACCTCACCTTTCTTCTTCGCCAAATCCTCTTCGCCTTATCCTCTTCGCCAAATCCTCTTCGCCAAATCCTCTTTGCATATGCCTCTTCGCCAATTGCCACTTCGGCAATCTCACCTCGCCACTTTGCCAGTTCGCATTGCCGGCTCGCCAAAATGGCACCTCGCATTTTGCCGGCTCACCAGATCCTACTAAGTTAAAACTCTTCCTCGGCAACTTATACTTATCAAGCTCGCAATTGAGCTATAAACGTCCAAACTTCCTGATTCTTTTTGCCACTTAAAATAGACATATAAGGGATCAACATATCCAAAATTTAAATTAGAAGAGTAACTACACAGATCATGATGACTCTCTAAATGTCACCCAGACTTACTGCCCATAATCCATCCGAACAGGTCTGATAAAGTCCACTCTCCACTGAGATATACTTATCCAAAAATCCTAAAATTTTACATTCAATAACACAACATATAAAGAAACATTTTTCATGTTTACATCTTTGTCTCAAACTTTCTCAGTCATTCCTAGTAAATTCAAACAGACTTAGATTTTCTGCAGACATATTAAACCAGACCAGTCTTGCTCAAGGAGACATAACTCCTCATACACACAGAATTCTGCCAAGCCATTTTATAGAATTATAAATGAGACATAAATCCACAATCCTTATGTTTTACACTATACCAAATTATTTTTTTAATATCCTGCAATCAACCTCACAAAATCCTGCAACTGCAACCAGAAATTCTGAATTTCTCAAATATTCATATTTGGAATTAATTTAAATTTATCAATTACACAATAAATAAAAATACAACAAAATGACAGATATTACAAGCTTGCTTATATGGCCATTTAATATGACGTGCAATCCATGTGTCATAATCAATCAAAAATATTTGTACAAGTAGCATGCCATGTCATATTTTAGACTAGGAATCTGGCAGGTGACTACCAATTGAAAAGGAATAAAAATTCCAGTGACTCATCTGAAAGGAAAATTTATTTAGTGACCATATCGAAAATCTTACTAAAGTTTAGTATTTTTTTTTTAATTCAATTACCCCTCAAAAAATTATATTTTATGTCTATATGTTTGGTTTTACAATAAATTTTTGAGTTTTTAGTGTAAGCTATAGTTGTTTGACTGTCACAGTTTATTGAAATTGACTCACTAGCGGCATCTATATCCAAAAGTTTCAAAAATCTCTTTAGACTGATAACCCCTTGTACTATAGTTGAAAATGCTTACAAATTCAGCTTCCATTATGGATTATGCTATAAATGATTGTTTCTTACTACTTCAGGATATGGCATCATAATTAAGTAAGAAAACAAATCCATAAGTGTATTACCTCTAATCCACATCTCTAGCCTAATTAGCTCATGTATAGCCTCTCAATCGTAGATCTCCACCTTAATAACACAATGAGTTTTCCACATTACTCTTAAGATACCTCAATATCCTTTTAACTGCTTTCTAATATCTTGGACCTGGGTTGGATTGATATTTGCTTACTATCCCAATAGTAAAGCAAATATTAGGTCTCGTACACATCATTGCATACATGAGACTTCCAACCAAGCTAGCATAAGGGACATTTTTCGTACATTCTTGTTCTTCTAGAGTTTTAGTATATAATCTACGACTGAAGCCTTCGCCTTTAACAATAAGAGTATCTATGGTTTGTAATCACGCATAATAAATCATTCAAGAACTTCCATTATATATGTCTCTTGAGAAAGAGATAATAACTTTCTTGTACAATCTCTTGAAATCTTAACTTCAAGAATTATGTTGCTTCACCCATATCCTTCATTTCAAAGTCAGACGATAACTATTCTTTAATATGACACATATACTCTTTGTCATTTCTAGCTATTAATATGTCATTGACATATAATGACATTATGACAAACTCGTCCTTTGACCTTTTAGTGCAACCATAATGATCTTCATCTATCATAGTGAAATCATTCAATATAATTGCATTATTAAAGTGAATATACCATTGTCTTGAATATTGCATAAAACTATAGATTGACCTCATCAATCTACAAACCTTATGTTCTTAGCCTTCTTTGATGAAGAATATTCTTCATCCAAGTATCCATTGAGGATGTAATCTTTACATCCATTTGATGTAATCCAAGATTAAGATTTGTCACAATAATTAGAATTAATCTTGTAGAGGTAAATCTCACAATAGTAGAAAATATCTCCTCATAGTCAATTTCTTGCTTTTGCATATACATCTTTGCAATGAGATGAGCTTTGTACTGTAATACCTGTTAATTTTTTTTTTATCCATTTTTGTTGAGATGACTGTGGATAGAATAGTGTTTTGAGAATTTCAGGATTTGTGCTTGGGGAGCATATTGTGAGTCAGTTTTCATAATCTTAAAGGAATAATTTGAAAAAATGTGAAGCATAAAAGTTGTAGACTTACATCTTATCTTTAAGTCTATAGAACTGTTTTGTAAAATTTTGTGTGTATGAGGAGATATGCTTCCTCGACCAGAACTTGTCTAGTTCGCTATTTTCTGCAAAAAGTCTGAGATTTTTTATTTATTTTGAGAATGTTAGAGGTTGAGTGAGTCAAAAGTGTAAACATAAAAAATGTTCCTTTATGTGTTATTTGCATGGTTGTAAAATTTCAAGGAGATTGGATAATTTTAGCTCAAGATAAATCTAATTTAATTAGACTTGCTCAGATAGTACTTGGAGAGTAAAGTCAGGTTAAAATTTAGAAATTTACCATAAATTGTGTAGATCTCCTTTTGATCTGAATTTTGGATATGTTGGATATCTAAGTGTCTTTTTAAGTGACAAAAAGAATAGAGGAGTTTAGATATCTGTAACTCATTTGCTAGCTAGTTTAGTGCGAGTTAGCGAGGAAGGTTTTCCAGCTCGGCAGAAATAGGTAGTGCGAGCTGGCTCCTCAATTTCGAGGTGGATAGAGGCTGATCGAGCTGGATTAGTGAGAGCTGCCAAAATGGAGATTGGCGAAGTGGAATTTGCCAAAGTGGAGAATTGGCGAAGTGAAATTTGGCGAAGTGGAGATTGGCGAAGTGGAATTTGCCGAAGTGGAGATTGGCGAAGTGGAATTTACCGAAGTGGAATTTGGCGAAGTGGAAATTGGCAAAGTGGGATTGGCAAAGTGGAAATTGACAAAGTAGAATTTGCCGAAGTGGAGATTGGTGAAGTGGGATTGGCGAAGTGAAAATTTAAGTGAGGTAGTAGCTTATTTAAAAGAGAAGCAGTAGCCATTTTTATTTTTTCACGATAACGTCTCCTCTTTTCTTTTCTTCTTCTTCATTTCTTCTCCTATCTCTCTCCAATCTGTTCCATTTATTTTCTAATGTATTGATACTCAAAATTAATGCATTAAATCATTAAATTATCATATTCAAAGGCTTCAATCATCACTTTCAAGTTCAGATCCTTCAAGAAATTATTTTTGGGGAAATAAGGTGATTTTCTCCAAACTTCATTTTCTTTTTATATTAAGATTTTTGGTAGTTAGAATAGTTATTTATGAGTTATATAGAACCTATTATGAGCATTTAAGACTATTAATTTTGATTAATATGAAAGATATCAAAATTTATGAATTTTGATGAATAGTGATATGAATAGTAATTATGTTCTTAATTTTCAGATTATTATTAAGAGATGAATTAAATTGATGTTAGGAAACAATAATAGAGAATATAAGATGATTAAAATTATTAGGAACCATATTATGTACTATTAATTGAGGAAACCTAATTTGTAGAATTTGGAGATTTTGATTAGGCTTGGACAATTCAAGGAATTGATCAGGATTTTAATTCAATCAAGTGTTAAGCTTAATTGTGGAAAGTTTTGCTGAGAGGTAAGTTATGAATTACATAAATGTATATTTTCTCCTTATGAGATGAATTGTTAAATATTCATATATGTTCTTTATGATATAAAATCTTTATTGGATAACTTCCTTAATGAAATCACTTAATATATAAGAATGACTTGGTTATTTTTCTTGGACCAAGATCATGAACAAACTTTTGATATGAATATTAATGGTCTCTTGACCAATTTGAATTTTTTTAAAATACTTTATTATAATGACCCTTTGATATACATATGTATAGAACGTTTTTCTCAATGAGAGTAAATTCATTGGTCCATGTGCACAATGGGAGCCCAGCTGATAGGGTTTTTATCAGTGTTCCACCTAGAGGGAGGCCATGAACCCTAGGCATATGCCCGCGCAAGCATATGTATTACGTTAAGGTATCAAGGCTACTAATACGTTATGATATGATATTTGTTCTATCTTATATGTGATTTGATAATGCCATCCTTTACAGGCTTTTTTATGTTCTAAATGAGAACCATGATTTAATTTATGGTATGATTTAATAGTGTCATTTGTTGTAAGCACTCATATTCTTTTCAAGTACAAACTTAAGATTCTTTCATTCCCAAGTATATGTATATGTATATGTTCATGATTTGATACTCAGATTCCTAATTAACCTAAAGCATTATGTAGCTCATATCTTATAGAGTTGAAGGCTCATCCCTCTTCTGTGGTTTCAGGTACTAGTGTAGCTCAAGAGAGAGCTAATCCAGAGGATAGAGCTTCTTGACTTCTTCTTCACAAGAAGCTTGGATGTAATTATTTTGGATATTATTTTTGTTATGTATACATATAATCATGTCTATTGAGAAGTATTCTCTTAGAGCTCCGTAGATA
>CANXYC011374729.1:0-14113 GCA_948193065.1 Aleurites moluccanus
TATTATGAGTACCATATTTCCTTCAAGTAAAGATTATTATTCTTTCATACCTATATGTATAAATATTTGTTCATGACCATGATTCGATATTTAGATTCTTAAATTGTAGTGTTCATATCTTACTGAGTTGAAGGCTCACTCCTCTTCTGTGGATTTCATGTGATAGCATAGCTCGCGAAGGAGCTAATAGAAAGGATCAGGCTTCTTGACTTATTTATTCCAAGAAGCTTCATTGTAATAACTTGTGAGATATTTTGTGTATTTATTTAATGGTGCTTGAATCTGATGATTTCTGCCTTATAATATGCTAATCTAGAGATATAATGCATTAATTTTGAATATTAATGCCTTAGACAAGAAATGGAACAAATCTGGAAAAGACGGAAGAAGAACAAAGAAAGAAGAAAGAATAATCATGAAGAAAACGCTACTGGCTACTGGGTTAAATAGGCCACTGTCCAAAATCCCGCTCACCAGCTCGCCTCGCCAACCAGACTCGGCAATGCCACCTCGCATAAGCCAGCTCGCACTTCCCAGCTAGCCAAAATGATCCGGTAAGGCCACTTCGCAAAAGCCACTTCGCTAATCCAGCTCGCATATGTCACCTAGTATATGCTGCCTCGCCAACTCTCCTCATGAACTCTTCCTCGAATATGCCACCTTGGCAATGCTTTTTCGCCTATCTCCCTCTTCACCAAACTCTGCTCGCGAACTGCCACTTCGCACATTCCCTCTTCGCATAATGCCTCTTCACATATGCCTCTTCGCATAATGCCACCTCGCTTTTTCTTCTTCGTCAAATCCTTCTTCGCATATGCTACCTCGCATATGTCTCTTCACCAATTACCACCTCGGCAACCTCACCTCGCCACTTTGCATTGCCGGCTCGCAAATGCCACTTCGCATTTGCCGGCTCGCTAACACTAATCTCTGCTGAGCTGAAACCTTTCCTGAACAACTTACACTTAGCCAGCTCGCAAAAGGGTTACAAACATCCAAACTTCCTAATTCTTTTTACCACTTAAAATAAACATGCAGGGGCTCAACATATCCAGAATTCAAATTACAAAGGCAACTACACAGACTATGGTGACTCTCCAAAGGTCACCCAGACTTACTGCCCTAAAATCCATCCGAACAGACCTGATAAATTTCACTCTCTACTGAGATATACTTATCCAAAATTCCTAAAATTTTACAGCCAATAACACAACATACAAAAGAACATTTCTCATGTTTACACCTTTAGCTCAAACTGCCTCAGTCATTCCCAGAAATTTCAAACAGACACAGACTTCCTGCAGAAATATTAAACCCGACAAGTCCTGCTCAAGGAGACATAACTCCTCACACACACAGAATTTTACCAAACCATTTTACTGAATTGAAGATGAAGCATAAATTCACAACTTTTATGTTTTATACTTTACCAAATTATTTCTTTAAAATCAAGCATTCAGCCTCATAAAATCCTGCAACCAGAATTTACTGCATCTACTAAAAACATTCATATCCTTAATTAATTTAAATTCATCAAATACACAATAAATAAAATACAACAAAATAGCAGATATTATAAAAATCCTAATCCATTTTAAATTCTTCCAACTTGAAATCCAAAATTCAAATTCCTTTAATTAACCTTAATCATCCAATTAACTCATTAATCTTTACCTATAAATTAATATGATAAAATTTAAATCAATAAATTAAATTAACCACCTCAAATTCCTAATTTGAAATTACACAATTTCAACTTCCTACATTAACTTCCATATATCATTGTTTTCACCATTCAATTGATTCAATTCATTAATCATTCAAGCTTTAATACTTATAAATTAAATTAAAGAACTAAGTTTAAGAATTTTACCTTAACTTGGTTAAATAATTTCTTCACTTTTTCTCCAAAGGTCTTAAATCAATCCTTCCATAAGTAATTCTTTCCAATTACCTAACCTTCCTAGCTTGGAATTTGGATTTTATGGAAGAAGGTTGAAAAATACTAATTTGAAGCATATGAAAGGTGGTTCGGCCATCTTATGTTTCTTAGAAGGGTTTTTATTTTCTTTTCCTTCATTTTGTCTATATATCTTATGTTTAATTCAAGAAAGAAAGGAAAAGAATCAAGAATTTTCTACAAAATACAAGATTTAGGACACTTGGTAAAGGGAACTAAAGGCAATTAAAAAAAAATCAACTAAATTAACTCTTCCTTCAAGCCACATGACCAGCCAACTCAAAGCAAAAGAAGTAAAAATCTTTCATTTAATATTTAAATAATATTTGTTAAGAATTTTGGGTCCCTAATTCTATTTATTTATAATTTTGCCCCTAGTTACTATTCTTTTCTCTTCCAACTTTAACTCCAATCACCTTTAATACACTATACACACTTCAATTTATTTTTAATTAGTCCATAATCCATCTAATTTGAGTTATGTAAAAAAAATTTGGACAAAATAATTATCGAAAATAAATTAAAAATTAAAATTTAGAAATGCTCCAAAATAGGGTTTTTCAACACCTCTCTTCGTCTCAACCATCCGTTCATCTATTTAACTTCATATTGATTCTCAAATTATTTTTTTAGATGATTTAATATCCTAATTAAGGTATTTTCAATCTGTTTTAGCAAAGAAATTCTTAAAAATATCATAAAAATTAACAACCGATTGATGTTCCTATTATCCTTCTAAAGGTTCCTTTGAGAAATTTTGTCCTTTGCTATACCTTTTATGTTTTTTAAAATCAATTTAATCTAATTTACTCTTCACTTTACTTAATTTTCATTGCTAAAAGTCACTTAAGTCCATATGTATTTCAAAGATATTACATACTTCAAGCAAGCAAGACAAATAGGAGGAAGTTAAACTCAATTTGCCCAAAACTTTCAAATACCCTTCTCTCATGGACAATATTTGCATAGTGGTTTATCTTGATGAGTCGATTGAAGAGGAAGTTAAAAAAGAACATCCAAAGGAAACTCTTTCAATTTGTTTGGTGCACATGGAAACTAAAGAAGATGATGATAAGTATATACAAGCTGTTACATTGGTCATTCCTACACCATATGAGCTCTATCAAAGCAAAAATCCATTTGATGAGTTGGTAGAGGAAAAATAGCATCCTGCACCATTACTTCAATCTACACCAACTTTTGAGTCAAAGCCACTACCTTCATATCTCAATTTCCTAAGAAGGTTCAAGACAACAAAACTAGTTTGTTAGAAAGCTTTTGGAGATTATGAGCCTCATTGCAATATATTGAACAAATCTCGTCTTAAACTTTTTCCATGGCAGCTCAAAGCAAAGTGGCACGACTCATTCTTTTGGCAAATGGTAAATCCTTATGAAGCTATAAGGATGATATACTGTTTATATTATCCTCTTTGATGAAGACCTAACCAAATGTCAAGCTAAGCACTTTATGGGAGGCAACCTATATTCTAAACTTTAATTATTTTATTTTATATTATTTTTGTAACTAACTCCTCATATTATTTTAGTATTATTTTTTAATATTTTAAAAAGAGCCAGGAAGTGGAATGTACCTCAAGCTTACAAATGTGGATTCTTCAAGTGGGAGTATTTCATTTTTTTTTTTCTCTTTGACATTGAGGACAATGTCAATTACAATTTTGGGAGAGATTTAGTTTGTCTTTTATTTTTCAGCAATTTTTTTTTTTTTTGGCATTTTGGTGGATAAATTTTTCAAATTGTACTCTTTTATTGATTAATATGTTTGTGTTGAATAATTGATGAAGGCCAATAATAGATTATAATTAATATTTATGGATAATTTATTGAAACATTTCAGGTTGAGTAACTATTTTAGGTGAGAGATTTATTTCATTAAGGTTGTGTTTTGATTAATTTTGCATTAAATTAATTGCACTGAAATTATATATGCTTACTTAGGGCTTATACATAATTTTTATCTTCATTTGCTTCATCTATTTTAGAATATATTTTCGTGAACTTTTGAAACAAAATTTTGAATTTACTTTAAGAGAAATATATAATTTAAGCATTGTTTGTTTAATCCTGTTATTTATATTTACCCTTATATTAAATTTGACCCTTAGTTTACTCCTTTTGGACCTTATATTAATTTTTAACTTATCTTTTTATTATTATTATTATTATTATTATTATTACTAACCTTGTTAACTTCTTACCCTTTTGTGAGATAATAATATTAAATTTAAATTTTTTGTTAAAAGCTTACTCAAATTATGGAAAATATAAATTTTAATATTTTTATTGAAAAGGATCTTATAAAGAAATGTTCGAGTCTTGCTAAATCAAAATTACCACTATGCTAAAAAAAATAAGTTTTGAGAAAGTAAGAAAAAGAAAAATTGAGTGAAAAGAAAAAAAAAACACATTATTAGATCTTGCTTAACCTTGAAATTGTGGTGAAAAAATAAAGAGCTTAAAAGAAGAAAAATTTGAAGAAAAATGGTCTAAAGTGAAATAATCATATCTTTAAAAGATTCTCTTTATTTGAATTAATGGATTAAAAAACTTTTAATTATATTTTACTTGGCATCGTTATCTCATTATTGTTTATTTAACCTTTTATTTGTATAGTTAATTTACTTTCATTGACCCATTATAAGCCTAGTAAAAATTTATTAATTTCTCTTTATTTGTAAATTATATTAGTGGAAATTGTTTGCTTTAACATGCCTATGGGATTTGTAATTACATTCAACATCTTTTAATAAGAGATATTTAAAAATATTTAGTGTGTATATGCCCATTTGAAGTGCAATAATTTCTTTATGATTAATTTAATGCTTCAAGTCATAATTAAGATAAAATTTATTTGAATTTAGGATAAAAGCGTGATTTGAAGTGCTTTAGTATATTATTTATAAATATTAATTTCTTAAGATTTTAAAAAATTGTTCAATAGTATAAGAAAAATTGAATTTCCTTAATGTATCTAATTCTAATTTTGTTTGAGAAGTAAAAACTTAAATTTGGAGAAATTTGATAAGCTTAAAATATAATAAAAATATAAAAGATTATTTGTAAGGTTAATCTATCAAATTATTTGTTTTTGTTTTTGTTTGATTATTTTTTATTTTCTTTTAATTTGATAGTATGTTTTATATTTTTTAGGTTAATTAGAAAATTTTATTGCAATTTCAAATAATAAAGTGGAAATTTCAAATTCATTCGAATTGAAGTCGAAAGTGAAGAAAAATCGAGGAGTGCAAACTAGGTGCATGTAACAAGTCATGAGCTTACATATACCCAATCCATTCACTTCATTAAAATGCCAATAAAATAATGGTTTTACATACAAAGGATGACGTTACCATATGCCAATAATAAATTCTAAAGCCATTCACCTTATTGAAAGTCAAAGGGTTGAGGGGGCTGCTGTGTTTTTTTACACAGCAGCTCTTCATGTGGTCAATTTTTGATACTTAAAAAATTTTAAAAAAATTATATTTTGATAGTGTTTGATGTAATGAATCTATTGATGTATTTTTCATTTTAAACAAAAATCTTTTGGACTGCTAAAAGTGCATTAGAAATTTTATATATTATATTTAACGGTCTAGATTTAACGTATTTCTAATGCATTTTTAGCCGTCCAAATGATTTTTGTTTAGAATGAAAAATACATCAATAGATTCATTACATCAAACACTATCAAAATATAATTTTTTTAAATTTTTTTAAATATCAAAAATTGACCACATGAGGGGCTGCTGTGTAAAAAAACACAGCAGCCCCCTCAACCCAAAGTCAAAGTAATGAAGTAACATGCTAATAATGACAAATTTCATATCCAAATGTCATTTATTGGCCAGCCAAATCAATTGGCATTGTTTTGTTTTAAAAGCCATATTTTCCATGCACATTGTTGCACGGCCGTGCAAGCTATTGTGCACGGCTGTGTAATTTATTTCGGTGTTGTCCCTTTTTTTCTTAGAGACTTAAAATTATGCACAATTGTGTAGATTATTCTGCATTGCCATACAATACCTAGGGCCCGATTTTTACGATTTTTGAGAGTTTTAATAATTATCCTTGTTTAATTCTACTTCAATTTCATTAATTCTTGATTTTTTTTTTTTTTTTTTAGCTTTTCGAAGACTTCCAAACCTTTCTAAATTCATATTTAGACCTCTATATAAGGGAGGATTACATCATTGTAAAAGGAAGACGTTTTATTCAAGTTTTTTTTGTACAAGTTCAATATTTTTAACTTTAATTTAGTTCTTATTTTTATATGAAGATTTGGCAAGGGAAAAGTTGAAAATTGACAATCTTGAACTCTATCAAACTAATTTTTCAAACTAGTTTCTTCTGAAACTTATTATTTTAATTTCAATAAAGTTTAATTTAATATTTAATTTTAATTTATTTATTATTTTAATTATTTTCTTTTTCTCCGTGAGTAATTAAATAAACTTATTCTTTAGGATTTAGTTGCAGTCTTTTAAATTCACCTATAATTATTTATATTTGATTAATTACTTAATTAATTATAATTAATCTATTATCTTAGGGTTTAATTCTTATAAATAATTGATCAGTATTTATATATTTAAGGTATTGTGAATGATAGTGAGAGTAGAAGTATAATACTAGTTCATTAAGACATTATACCTAGAGAAAGTATTGCTTATATGGAAGAACACTCTTTTGTGATCATTAAAAAGATATTCAAAAAAATTTAATAAATTTATATTAATTGTTATATCAGGAAGTAGACTTAAAATTAGCATGAATATTTGTATTGTACTTTTAGAGAGGACTTTACATAATTTAAGAAAACCTAATCATTAATTCCAATAAATCAAACTAATTAAAAAAAATATAGAGAAGTCAAAGATAGTTAATTGATGAAGTTTAAATTCTAGATATTTTAAATATATTAAATTTAATTATATTAATTTAGTTTATTTTAAATCTGAATTTCTTTAATCAATTTTCTAAATAATAGAATAAATTAATAATTAGTGTTAACTCTTTTCTTATGATAATAATATTCTACTCACTACTATTACTTGCTTCACGATCTGTATATTTACAAGTTTTGACACAATAACCTAGAATGTGCAAAAATCTTTATTGATTCAACAAGCAAGCTAGGTTTAAGTTAAATGCATTGAAATTTCAACTGAATTTTAATTCAATTCCATACATATGACTTATTTATTTTTACTAATTTAAGTTGGATTTAAAAATATTGAATATACAATGTATATGAAGTTTTAATTTAATACCTATAAGAATATTAATGTGTAAAATTTATTTGATTTGTAAGTGCTATTGATCATATAATAAAAGATTATAATAAAAAGAATTAAATTTTAGTAAAAAATTAACGGGTTAGAAAAATCGAAAAATTACTAATAGCATATTAATTAGTATAATGATAATCATTAAAATTACTTTTAAGATTCGATCATTACATATGCTACTAGTAAATTTGTTAGTAAATTATAAAATACATTTTTTTGAATTAATTATATGACCGATATCAAACTTATAAAATAAATCTATTTTTATATACTAGTAACCATATGAATATCAAAAAAAAAACTTATATGTTTTGCATGCTAAATATTTTTAAATTTGATTTGATGCTTGAAACATTAAAAAATATAGTTACATATTTAATATTAAACTTAAATTGAATAAAAATTTTAAACCATAATTTAATTAAATATATAATAGTATGATGTAAAATACATTAGGATTAGTATAATTTATTAAAAATCATGATTGAATAAAATATATATTAAAATAAAGTAAAAATATATGTAAATAAAATATTATGAGTAAGTAGGTGTTTGATAAAGTTTTTTGATACAATTGTTAGCTGTTAGTTTTTTTATTCCTAACAACTGCATCATAGTGTTTAGTTACTGACAGCTATTAACTGTTTAGTATTTATTAGATAGTCTAAAAGTAATTTTTTATAAAAGTTATAATTTAGAATTTTTTTTTTTAAAAAACTCATATTTTTTGAAGTAAAAAAAAAAAACTAAATTATCCTTTAAAAATAATATTTAAATAAAAAAATAAATATTAATATTTATTCTTAATAGTGATTAAACATAGCAACAACTAATAATAATTTTATCAATCACCTAAAACAATCAGTTATTAGATAATAACCACTAACTACCAGTTATCAGCCACCAGCTAATAGCTGCTATGAACAGTTAAACCAAACAAAATCTAAATAACACATTTAAATATAAGTAATGGTAAGTGTTTAAATGATATCAACAATAAAATTTCCTTTCTGCAATTAAAAAAATAGTTAGTAATTTCATTAAAATTTCAAGTAATTAATATAAATATAATCAAAATTAAATTAAATAAAAAATTTTCAATAAAAATATTAGTATCCATATATATGTGAAAAAATAAAGATATAATAGTTTGATAGATTTTAGCAACATTAAACATCATAAATATAAATTAATAAGAGTGTCCATTTTAAAAAAATATTAAATATTTAATTTGGGTAAAATTAACAAGAGTGTATCTAACTTGGTGGAATGTCGTACATTTCCAGAGGTGGGTAGGGGTGTGAAAAAATCAGACCAATCCAAAATTGAATTGAATTGATTCAATTTGGTTCGATTTAAAATTTTGGTTTGATTCATTTTTTTTTTAATATTTGTATGTTCAGTTTGATTTAATTTTTATTAAAAATACCTAAAATAATTGATCCGACCAAAATATATATATATTTAAAAATAAATATTTTTAATTATTATATATTTATTTTGTTAAAAAAACTAAAATAACTGAATAATTGAATCAAAACATATAAATTTAGTTCAATTATTATTGTAAAAATTTTAATTCAATTCTTTAAAATTTCAGTTCTGTTAATTATGTCATAAAGAAACTTGAAGATGTTGTTAAGTATAATTACTGTATTAATTCAATATTCCTTTTTTTTTTTTTTTTATCTAACATAATAATTTCAAATCAATTTACCCTCTCTCTCTCTTAATAAATCAGCATATATTAAGAAGAAAAACCAACTAACTACATGAGCTAATAATCAAACAATCAAAGGGCCAAATCCAGCAGGAATCTGTCAGGCAAACATGCAACTTCTAAATTAGACAAAGTAAGCAACTCTATAACTTGACCATATATATTTACTTAAGTTTCCAATTTTGAGATGTATTTCACTTTCATATGATCATATTGTCTAATGTACCTAATATCGGGTTTAGATTAGATTAGAGTATTTGTATCTAATTCTAGTCCAATTTAGGGACGGGGCCAACCCTCTTTATTTGAGAGAATCAATTGAAAATTTTCTTATCAATATAAAAATTAAAAAATAATTAATAAGTACATTAATGATTAATATATATATATATATATA
Organism: Aleurites moluccanus; assembly: GCA_948193065.1. Taxonomy (NCBI): domain Eukaryota; kingdom Viridiplantae; phylum Streptophyta; class Magnoliopsida; order Malpighiales; family Euphorbiaceae; genus Aleurites; species Aleurites moluccanus. Next base: position 9,392 of record CANXYC011374729.1, read on the forward strand.
TATATATATATATATAACTGCTATCATTCACTAACTGACTATGACACATTCACTTCTAAATTTCTTTTTCTTAAAAAAAAAAAAGAGTCAATTGTGAATTATTTTCTCATCCACAAATTAAATACATGATATTAAAAACTTAAATTCATAATACACTACATAAAAAGAGAGATAAGAGGACAAAAATAGATGTCGAGTTAATTTTAATGGTTTTAAAAAAAAAAAAAACATTAAAATATATAAGGGATGCATATTTTAATTATCCCCCATTGACTTCATGTTCTTGTTTTAGGACGATTTTTTAATATGAAAATTTAAAATTTAATAATTATTATAAGGGAACAATTTTAATTTTGATGGTAATAAACTTAAAAAAATTAGCTTTTTTTTTTTTTTGCAAAAAGAAATATAATCAACATTGAACTCTATAAATCTAATAAAAAAAAAAACTTCTACTCTCTAAATCTCAAAGATATATGTGATTAAAATAAATACTTTCCAACCACAAAACCATATTAGGTACGTTATAGTTTCATAGTCGTGGATTTGAGATCTAAAGGAATTTTCCACGCTTTCGTGCCTTGGCTTCCCGAATCAAGGAATTTCCCATGAAATTATTGAAATTTAGACTTTGTGACATTGAATACATGCCAGGAAAACATTGAATAATTGGGAGAACTTAACTAATTTTACACAGCCAAACCAATTCTTCAAAGGACAGTGAAATTAAGGTATGAAACTATTGAGCCAGAAAACCTCATAAGATTTTCTATTGCTATATTTAATTGTTTATACTTTATTTAATTGTTTATATTTTATTTGATACTTGGCAATTTAATACTTTATTAATCTTTTATATACAATCTGATGGAGATCAATAAGATTTAATATTTTTCATATTTATATTTGTATATTTTTCGTATTTTTATTTTCTTTAATTACTTTTAATAGGAAACATATTTTTAGGTGCTATTTAAAGTATTATATTAGTTTTGATTTGTTTCTTTATTTAATTTAGTTTTAATTTATTTTCTTATTTATGTAAATCTGGTGATTTGTTTCTTTTTTGGAATAAATTATCATATTAGACTGCTAGGGTTTTCTGAAAGTTATTTCTTATATATATTTATGTAAATCTTAAGGTTGAGATAATTTTTTATTAAATTAAAATAACATTTATGTCTGAAAGTTGTTTTTTTCAATTTTCGGTATTTTTTTGGAATCAACGAACTTTAATACATATTAGTCTGGCATTCATCTAAAATCAACAGGCTTTAGAAGGCTTCCGCTACGTCAGTTGGTATCAGAGCTTGCGCTCGTTCCTTGAAAACCATGCCATCAAGGAGAGGACGTCATACTGTACCTGTAGAGGAGGTTTATTACCGTGACGCAACAACTCAGATGATTCAATATATCATGAACCATATGAAAAAACGTATGACACAAATAATGAAACAGTTAAATAAGCAGATGAATGAGCTTTTAAGAAATCGAATAATTAATTTTTATGCCTCAGAAATAATATCAAATGTCAATTGGAATTTATATTCAGTATTTGATGATTATTCTGATGAGGAAATATTGTTATCTACAAAGATAGTTCCATCATCTATTGAGAATCATACTAATATCGGGGAATCACAACAGATCACAATATTAATTCACAAGAATGGAAAATATTTTTTTTAAGATCCATTCTCAATTAATCTTTCAACCACATCTGGTTCTCAATTCATAAAAAAAAAAAAAATAAATAAATAAATAAAAAAAAATAAAAAAAAAAATTAATTGAAACTTATATTGAAAGTCATTGGACATATTAGATGAGAACCATTTGAAAAATTGAAAAGTTTCATACTCTTGATAGGTATTTTACGAACATATGTGTTCAATATATAATTTTTTTTTTCTAAAATTTCTTTTGATAATGATATTACTGCAAATTCGAAGTCGAATTTTCACTACCCAATAGAGAATGATGGAGACCAACAAGATTTTGTGTTTTCTATATTTGTATTTGTATATTTTTGGTATTTTTGTTTTCCTTAATTACATTTGATAGGAAACTAATTTTTAAGCACTATTTAAAGTACTATATTAGTTTTGATTTATTTTTCTATTTAAATTAATTTTGATTTATTTTCTTATTTATATAAATCTGGTGATTTATTTCCTTTTGGGAATAAATTACCATATTAGACTACTAGAGTTTTCTGAAAGTTATTTCCTATATATAGTTATATAAACTTTAGAGTTGAAACAACTTTTGATTGTATTAAAATAACCGTTATGTGTGAAAATTGTTTCTTCTAATTTTCAGTATTATTTTGAATTAACGAATTTTGATACATATTAGTCTAGTATTTATTTAGAATTAATAGACTTTCAGAAGATTTCCGCTACGTCACAATATCCAGTGGTTAAAACATTTCAAAGGACATGAAAAATACTTCAACATAACCTGAAAATCAAAATTTTATTTAGATTTTAGAATTGTGATGTCACACCCCAAAACTACTGGTGCGACGGTTCTAGGGTAAGGGTAAGTATAAGGCCACCGTACAACCATAGAACCCTTAGTTAACCTGGATCAAACATATAACACATACTAGTATCATGTCAAACATCTATATCTTATATATATCTCATCAACCTGATATGACATTTTCTCTTGTTCCTTACCGATCAAAAGATAATTCTAACATCAATATGAAACAACGGAAAGTCTACAATGCCATCCAAGGCAATGAAAGAATAAGCAACATCACACACATCTACGGAGCTTCTAAAAGTATACTTCTCATAGATATGAATACATATATATAATTCAACTATTATCCAAAAATATTACATAAAAGAGTTTTCTTGTGGAGAAGAAAATCAAAAAGCTCTGTCTCCAGGATTAACTCTCTCTCGAGCTAAGTTAGAACCCGAAATCCACAGAAGAGCGGTGAACCTTCAACTCAGTAAGATATGAACAATCAGAATAAATAACATATATAGAATACTTAAATAGCAAATCTTGAACATGTATTAGGGTACTAGAAAGAAATCTTAACATATACATTAATATCATAAGTACTTACAAAGGGTAGTACTATCCAATCATCTCATAATACATATATGAATATCAAATCATGATTCTTTTTAAGAACATAAATGCCTATAAAGAATGGCATTATCAAATAAATATAATATAGAACTGATATCATATCATAACGTTTGGTAGCCTTGCTACCTTCATGTGGCACATATGCTTGTGCAGGGATATGCCTAAAGCTCGTGATCCCCTCTAGGTGGAATACTGATACTATACCCTATCAGCCAGGTTTTCTCTGTGCACATTTGACCAATAAATTAACTCTTATTGGGAAAAGCGTTCTATAATGTATGTTCCGTGATATACATATCATGTATTGGTTTAACAGTAATTAAAATTGATCAAAAGATCACAACATATGAATAACATATCATATTATACATAACAAATGCTTATTAATGAACTTGGTCCAAGGAAAATAACCAAGTCATTATCAATATTCAAAAATTCTATTTAAGGAGGGTATCAATAAATTGAACTCATAAATAATATATACATATATATGAATATAATATACATTAGCAAAAATTCTCATATGGAGAATCATACACATGAAACGAAATCCACACTTATCTCTTAGCACCAAAAAACTTTCTAGTCAAGCTCAACTCTTACTCAAATCCAAAATATCCTTAATTCCTTGAGTTCTCTTCTCCTAAATAAAAATCCTCAAAATTCTAAAATTTAGGGTTTTCTCAAAACAATCACATAAAATAATCCTCCATAAATTCTAAACTTCTTAAAGTCTCTATAAACAAATTCTAACATTAATTTAACCATTAATAAAGGATGAATAATAGTTATACATAAAATCTATTATTCACAATACTATTCATCCAAAAATCATAAATCCCCATAACTACTAAATCTAATCAGAAATATTAGACATTAATGCTCACAAAAATTCACCCACAACTTAAAAATAACTATACTAGCTAACAAAAAACTTAACTCAAGCTAGAGAAAAGATTTGAGAAAATTACCTTATTTTCTTCTCCAAAGAAATTTTGAAGAATTTGACAAGAATTGATGCTCTTATAGTCTTTAATTTGTGTTTTCTAGCATTAATAAGGCTTAATTGGAGTATTAAAACATTAGAAATGAAGAAAAATGACTTATGGTTGAGAGGAATAGAAAATGGAAAAGAAGAGAAAAGAAGAAAGAAAGAAAAATGAAGTTTTGAAGAAAAGCTACTACCAAAAATCCAGAGTTTACTATTCACACGCACTGTTTCATATGCACTGTTCATGCGTATTGTTCACGTGTACCGTTCACGAGCACTGTTCATTACAGAAGCTGAAAAAAATAACTTCGGCCACACATGATAAACTAACTCTATCTTGAGCTACAAAAGTCTAAATGCCTCGATTCTTCCTTTGTAATACCCCATATTTATGCATAACAAGTTTTTGGAAAATAAGGTCTCAGTATATAGATTAAAAATATCGAAATGACCAATAATAATTTTAGAAACTCAGTTAGAGCGAAAATGAGAAAATTTTTCGGAAATCGTCGGTATCGATATTGCTGCTGTAAAAATAGCGGAACGGTCGACGAATAAATTTTTGAATTTGGATTGAGGATAATTGATAAGTAATATTCATGTGTGAATACAGTAAAAA
>CANXYC011374741.1:0-16814 GCA_948193065.1 Aleurites moluccanus
ATAGTTGGCACTCTAAAACAGAATTTAGAAAGTATAAGATTGATGCAATCCATGGCCTCTTCCTCTTATCCTAATCAAATGCCATATTCCCCCACATATTCCCCTCCTATGGCTACCATAAACACTTATACCTACACACCACCACCACCTATATACACCTCAACCCCTATATACACCTCCCCACAATCATATGTTCCACCACCCATGACCACTGACTGACCATACTCAATAAATTTAACTAGAACCAATGATACACCTACATATTCCCCTCCACCCCCACCCCTACCTACTCTAAACCCCATTCACACACCACAAATTAATAGGAAGCAAGTACCACAACCTCTGAATCCACCTAGACTACCTCTACAACAAAACCCTCCACCCCCTTCACCTAGACAAAGAAAATCAATCCCATTTGACCATGAAATTGAAAAAATCCCTTTCCATGAGTTTGATGATGATGAAGGGACGGATAGGCATGTGAATTCCCAAGAAACAATAACAGGAAGACCTAACAAGCATTAATTGAACTGAAAAGGAAAGACACAAAAGGAAATGCTGAATTCGATGTAGAATGCTCTGATACCAAATGATGTATTCCAGCCTCTTAGTAATTAAATTCCAACAATTCTAATGCCCAAGGATCAAGCCCAAAAATGTCCTTCTAAGCTTCAATCAAGAAAATCCCCAAATTTAGTTTCTAGGGTTTGAGAATTGGTCCTCTAATTGGAGTATCAAATGAACTCCAAATTCTATGAAATTTAATTGGTCTTCTAATTAAACTATTTAGAGATGATTGGTGATGGTTTTACGAATTATAAAGGTGTTTAAGGAAAAGGCAAAAATCTAGGCATTGCATGAGGTCTTAAAATGAGATTGGTTTGGGTTTCAAATGATTTCCAAATTCAATAAAACTTCATATGAACTCTATATAAGGTATTAGAAGATGATTGATGATAGTTTTGAGAATTATGGAGGTGTTTTAGGAAAAGGTAAATGATGGGACAGTAGCTAGGGTTAGGGTTTGTTGAAATGGGTTTTGAAGATGTGTTCTTCAATTGGTGGAGTCAATGAACTCCAATCAGTTTGAAACTTTAGATTAGGTCTTATAATGGTGTAGGAGAGTGTTTGGGAGTATTAATTTGAATTATGGAAGAAGTTTAAAAAATGGCAGTAGCTAGGCTTAGAAAATCCGTTTTGGAGAGAGAAGAAGAAGTGAGGAAGATGATTTGACAAGTAATCTGATTTTGAATTTCAAATGGTGCATGAAACAATAAAAGAAAACTTCAAGAAACATTAAATGAACTGAAAATGAATGAAAAATGAGGGAAATAAACTATATTGAAGAATTCATGCACTAGATTAAAGAAATCAAGAAGAACACATAAATGGTAAAGTAAGAAAAAGAAAATTCAAATATCATTGATCCAAGTCTACCTTTCCCTTTTTGTACAAGCATATATATAGGCTTTACAAAACAAAAGTGAAAACTAATAGTAAAATAAAAGAGCAAAATCCAACATTACTTTATCCATATTTTGCCAAATCGGGTAAATAGACAAAAGTCATAAAAAGAGTTTAAAATGGCTTCCTTTTTTTCCTCAAATTCAGAATTTTCTCGCTTGTTCTTAAGCCTTCATGTGGGAAAGAATACTAAATGGGCTATCTTTGCTTAAACAATCTCAAAATAGCCCATTCAAGTAATCTTCGTCAACTATTACCAATTGGGCCTAATTTGCCTTCAAGCAAAAGGGTTGGGCTGCCATTTTCTTGCATGATTAAGTTTAACTCAATTTCTTGAAGAAATGGATTGTGGACCTTTGATAAGTGGGTTGCCATCTTAAACTCTCCATGGTGGGCCGAATGCAAAGCAGTTGGGCTAGAGGATTTACCTTGGGCCAGATTAGGTGGAGTTGGGTTTGATTTCTTTTGGATAATTAAATTGGGATCAAAGGTGCATAGATGAGGCTTACATATGTTTGTGTCATGGGCTGAATTTATGGGTTTAGTCTTTGTAGAGAGGTGGACCAAATGAGAAGGATATAGGCGATGAGATTTATCATGGGCTGAGCTTGATGAAGAAGGAATTGGACTTGAAAATACATCATTCTCCTCTTCTTGAAAAGATTTGTCCTCAAATCTACATGCTTTAAATCTAAATACAAGAGTTAATATAAAATAACTGTTGAGCTCTCCTCCAAGTATTTCCAACTCAAGAACATCCTCAATCCATCCACACAAAAATGTTAATGATGCCATTTCCATGTATTCCAAATACCCAAACTGACCCAAGTATCCAATCCAACCATGAATCACCAATCAAAGGGAATTAAGGGCAACCCATTGACAATTGAAGATAAAAAAAAAATGGACATTCCTACTTTCTAGCTAAAACTAATTTTATGATGATGAAGGGAAGTGATTAGGACTTAATCCCTAACTAAAACTTTTTTTCTCCTTTTCCAATTCTTTTCTAGCACATCAAAATGTCTCTTTAATATTACATTGGACGGATTCAAAATTCTCTAGAAAGCAGTCCCTTCCCATACATCAACATAGAAATAATCATTTCCAACACACCCATTTTGTTTAAAATTCAACACTCCTTGCATTTCATATTTTTGGTAGGACACTTCAATAAATGGATCATATATGAAATCTAGAGGCATCTTAGTAAAAGGGTGTTTAGTAAGTGTGTGACTAAGAAATGGGGAGTTAAGTGGTGAGGGTTTGGTATCCATTAAGAGTGGTGGTGGTGATGGTGTTTCGGTTTGTGTGGGAGAAAGCGGTGGTATTGGATGTTGGATTAGGGACAGTTATGGTGAAGATTGAGGTGGGCCTAGTGATATTGTTTGAGGTTCATGTGTGGGATGTTGTGGGGATGTTTGAGGTGGATTTATAGGCTGTTGTTGGGACATGAGTGAATGAAGTATTTTTTTTCTTTACTCTTTCAATACTTGCACTTTAACAACTTTCAAATTTCTGCCCATTTCCATTATTGTTCATGTTCTTTTCAGTTTTATTCTTCATGTTCTTTTCAGTTTTATTCTTCTTGTATGGTATTTAAATCATCTCTACAGCCTAATATAAGCATCCCCCATGAAATTAAGACCAAGCATCTTCATCTTCTTCATATGAACCCTAGTCTCTATTAAAACAGCTCCAAGTTTCTGCCTAAAAACTAACCTACTCCAAAACTCATTCCAACACCTCCTTATACCTTAAAACACTCCCAAAAGACCCTTAACCAAGTTTCATCAATGTTGGAATACCCTAGTTATGCCTTCCTTGCAAACAGCCCCCAAATGCCCTAAACCGAGAAAAGCTACTGCCTGAAATTGACCATCTCTAAAACCAACCCAAATCCCTCAAGATCCTCATCAAACCTTTTCTTATGGTCCCAAAATAAGTCCCATAAAGTTTCATTCCATTTGGATTTTGTTTGCTACTTGAAGTGGAAGGACCGAATCCATGACCCTAAATAGACAGATTTAGGGTTTTGCTTGAGAATTTGACTTGGCTAGTTTTTTGCTTGATTTTTTAGAGGATTCTTGGCTGGAAATCACCTCCATTGGGGATGAGATACATCAATGTGATTCCATATGGGTAATAGTTGATCGATTGGCTAAATTTGCTCACTTCCTAAAAGTGAAGACCAGCTATACGGCAACACAGTACACTCAATTATATATTAATAAAATTGTACGACTTCATGGTATGCCATTGATGATCATTTTGGATAGAGGAGCATAGTTCACTTAGAGGTTTTGGTAGAAATTACAGGAAGCATTAGGTACATAGTTACGATTTAGTACGCTTTTCACCCTCAGATAGATAATCAATCATAATGCACTATACAGACACTAGAAGACATGCTTCGGTTTTGTGTGTTGGATTTTAAAGGCAATTGGGATCAATATCAACCATTGATTGAGTTCTCCTACAACAACAGTTATCATTCATCTATTGGGGTGGCTCCGTATGAAGTACTATATGGTAGAAAATGTCGATCTCTTGTTTGTTGGGTGGAACTGAGAGAGAAGCATTTAGAAGGCCCTGAGTTAATTAATGAGATAATAGATAAAGTGTCTATCATTAAAGAAAGAATGAAGACCGCATTCAGTAGACAGAAGAGCTACGCAAATTTGAAGAGGAAATATGTGCATTTCATCGAAGGTGATCATGTTTTTCTTAAGATTTCACCTATGAAGGGTGTGATGAGATTCAAAAAGAAGGGCAAATTATCACCTAGATACATCGAGCCATTTGAAATACTGGAGAAGATTGGCAATGTTGCATACCGATAGCACTTCCATCTAACTCATGCATCTGATATTCCATGTATCTATACTTCATAAATATGTACCCAATCCATCGCATGTGTTGGAACTACAAGATATTGGGATTGATGAATACTTGACCTATGAGGAAGTACCTGTAAAGATAGTCGACCATTGTGAACACTCATTTTTTACACCCGTTCGACTCGTGCCAATCTGAACGGCATAAATTGGAATCGAACCCGCGCTCGGACGAACTCAAAAATGCGTCAGAGCGGGTCTGGGCCTTTGTTGCCACCCTTAAGGGAAGGCATTATCGCCGTCCTTAAGGGGCGGTGACGCCGACCCCCTTTAGCAATGCCGCCACTTCCCTTCGGCGTTGCCGCCACTCCCTTTCGGCGGTGCCGCCAATCGCCTTTAACAGTGTCGCCACCTCCTTTGGGTGGCACTGCCCTCCCTTTAGGGCGGCGGCTTATAACATGTGTTGTGATGCCGCCCCCTTTGAGCCTCTGTGCCGCCAAAGGCCCTGGCAGCACCGCCACCCCCCTTTGGTGGCACCAGCTTGCCTATAAATACTTGACCCCTTCAACCTTATTCATTGCCCTGAAATCTCTTGAAGTTGAATTTTCCTTCTTAGATTTCTTCTCTTCTCCCTTATATACCTATTTTTCTTATTTCTTTAACTCTCTTTGAGTTTAAAGAATAACTCTTTAGGGTGTGTGGAGCCCATTTTCTTTAGTTCTCTTTGAGCTAAAGAAGGACCAAACCTGAGGAGTGTGGAGCCTCAAAATTGTTTTCAATATAAAATCACTCTGTTAGTTTTCTTTTTGAATTGTTAGATAAAAGACAATCCGACCATCTTCCCGAGCTTTAATCAATCCAAGGTGGAACTCCGATCCGAAAGAGCAATCAGCTCGCCGCCTCTCTAAAGAGCAAAGGAGAAGGTATCGTCTCCTAATTTTCTTACTTTTGATAGAGCATCAAAATAAACAACTCATCTTCTTTATTTTGATAGAGCATCAAAATAAAGAACTAAAACATGATAAATTGGCATAAAATCAACCTCCTAAGGAAGAACTGCGTGGGTTTTGATTCCCATTTGATGGGATACATAGGCAAGCTATATAAGAGTTTCAAATCCAAAAAAAGATCAAAACCATCTTCTTTAATTAATTGCTTTATTTTTGCTCTGTTGGATATATTCTTTGGGGAATGTGTGATCAACCTAGAACCTATAAGGGCTAGAGTTGATATCCCCTATTTTGGGATTTTTGAATTGCAATAATTTAATTTATTGCTCTCTTAACTGCTTTACTACTTTATTTTATCGCTTTCGTCCATTCATCTACTAACTCATGCATTTTTATATCTCATCCTTTAAACTGCTCATGAAAATGTTATGAATCAAGGTGAAAATTAGAAGCCAAGTTCAACAGAAAACCTAGTCCCCGAATCCTCTTTGGTTTCAAAGACTAGTGCACATTTTTTTTCCTTTCAGATAAAATTCGAGTCAAATGGATTTTTTCATAAAATTTTCCCAACAAAAATAACTTAAGGTGGCGACTTCAAAACTCAGAAATCATTTTCAAATAAAAGGTGCTAGGGTCGTCTCAATCCATGAGAAATCGTCCCAAATGAGCATTCTGATCCCATTTAAAAGCAGACCTGAACGAGGTACTCGAGTGAGGCCTCACAGCCATCAAGTTAGACAACAATGCAACAAAGAAATTCCTATGGTTAAAGTGATATGGAGAAACCAATCAATAGAAGAATGTACGTAGGATAGTGAATAGGTCATGCGAGCAAAGTATCCATATTTATTTCAGTAGCGAGGTATGTATTGATATTAAATTCGAGGATAAATTTATTTGAAGGGGGTAGAGTGTAACACCCTAGAATTTTAATATAAATTAGATAATTTTCTAAAGTATTAGCCTGAAAACACCGGAAATAATTACACAGCCTAAAGAGTTAATACAGTATCAAATCTAAAGTTATTTAATTCAAACACATGGGTAATAAGGAAATAAAAATAATGATATTTATTGATAAAAAGAAAGTATGGAAAATTAATAGAATGGCAAAATCATAAATAAGTGGAACTTCAGGGGCATTTTAGGAAACCACCTGTCTAGAACCTAGAATCCTACCAAAACTAGTATAATATGAAACTAAAGTTAAAAATAAGCTTATACACTCCCCAAAATGATATTTGAAACTGAATAGAATTTATAGAATTTGTTATAGAAAACTTTAGGGTCAAAAGTATAAATATCAAAAGTTTTGGGGTAGAAAATCTAATTTCCAAAACTTTCTACCTATATAAGCCATACTTAGCCATTTTTCCATCAAACTTCATTATCTTCTCCTCCCATCTTCCATGGCCGAACCATTTTAAGCATTTCCCACCCATTTTTCATGTAATTTTTCAAAGAAAAACCATAGAAAACTTGATCAAACACTTAAAACAACTTAAGATCATCAAGAATTTAACCAAAACTTTAAGATTTCTTTACTTGAAGATTTCAGCCCGCTCAAGGTAATTTGATATTTTCTTCATCCTTTTAAGTTAATTAGATATTTTAGATGATGAATTATGCGATTTTAGCAATTAATTGCCTCAATTTGTTCAATTTGATGGAAAATCCCAAATCCAAACCCTAATTAGGTTATGTAAAGAACCAAACCCAAGATTAAGCTTTCATAATCCATAACTAAGTTAGAATATGATTAATTGTAGCTATTAGAAACTAAAATTTTGATGGTTTTGATGTAGAAGCAAATGAAGAACAAAGTTACCATTTTTGCCTCCTTTGAAGGAAATTGGTGCTCCAAGCTTTATTTTGGCAATTTGAAGGTATAGGTAAGTTTGATATACATCATTTTACATGCCTAAAGTGATAAAATGAATTATAGAAACAATTTGTGAAAAACCCCATTTGGCCGAACCATGTATGCCATTTCCTTTGAATTTTTGCTTTGAATTTCCTTAGTTTTCCAAGCATATTTTGATCCATATTATATAGTTATTTGTTGGACTTGAATTACCTATTGAATTACCCATATTGTGAGCTTGTTGATTGTTATTTGGACATTATTAAAATTCCACCAAAACAAGGCTTGAAAGTTGCATACCAAGTGTTTGTTAAAATGCCTAAATGAATTCTTCATTAGCCTACCAAGCCAATGCTATTGTCACCAGCAACGTTGGCTAGCCAATTATGCCAGCACAACTGACATTGGTTGACCATTTTTGTGTCCAACTCTTACTTGAATGTCATATCAATTGTTATACCAAACAATGTTTCATTGCTTATATATGTTTAATTGATGACATTGATTGAATAATATGTAACTTATACTTTCATTGATGAGTACATTGTTCTTTGTCTATTCCTATTGATTAATTGCCTTCATTAATGTTCCTTTCACCTTATTATATGTTGATTTCATAGAACTACCTTACCGATGGGGTAGTGGGTGAGTGTAATACCATAGAAAACTACCATAAGAACATAATAATATAACAAGCTATCGGATTGGGAACACCGAGATAATTAAGGAAAATTTTTGAATCTCAGTTAGAATGCATTTGTGATACTATCCCGAAAAATATTGGTGTTAATTACACTGCCCGAAGAAATAGCAGTCTGGTTAACAGATGAATTTCTGATTCAGACTAGGGGTAAAAAATTATATATATATATATATATATATGTGTGTGTGTGTGTGTGTGTGTGTGTGTGTGTGTGTGTGTGTGTGTGTGTGTGTGTGTGTGTGTGTGTGTGTGTGTGAAATTTTAGTGAAAAGGCAAAGTTGAAAAATATTTTGGAACACTGAAAATTTGGGTAATGGCAAAATCATAAATAAGTCGAATTCTTAACAGAATGGCTCTGAAACTATTTTTATAATAAAGTACAGATAAACAGAAGCTATTTCAGTTCCCACTTTAAAATCTAATTCTTAACATAATTAACAAAATAAATGACAAAATAATATGGGGTCAATGTACAATTAATGGATAGTTTGAGGACCAATTTATAATTTGCCTATTTTGCTTAACATATAAGCATGCCTTAGAAGATTTTTTAGCCATTTTCCTTATTTCTTATTTGCTTGGCTGAAATTTCCATAACCATTTCCTCCAAAATTTTTAAAGCAAAACCAAAGAAAACCTAAGAAAACTTGAATCACACCTTTGATTCTTCTATTTTCAACCTTGATTTGTTTGGAAAATCAAAGAATTTCAAGAATCAAGCCTTTATAGATTTCGGGTGGAACATCAACCAAAGGTAATGAGTTGATTTCTTTAGTTTAATGGTTAATTTAGGTGTATTAGATGTTAAATAGAATGGGTTTAGTATTAATTTGCATCAATTGATGCACTTAGTGAATTTTCCCCTTTCCTGGTGCAGCGTAGGAGATAGAATCTTGTCTGTTGGTTTCTCTATGGATTTTTGCTACCCATAGAGACAGTGTAATTAATTTGGCATTGTATTTTATATGTATATTTTAGTTGCTCCATGGGTTGTATAAATGGCATAGTTAGACTATGATTATATATGTATGGTATAATATGGAGTTTAATTAATGTTATGACATGAGATGATGGTAATTACAATCAATTGCAGAATGAATTGCAGACAAATTATAGAATGCCAGAATGAATATTAATTACGTAAATGATTTAAGTTTGAGATAGTATGTGATAATAGTATGTGATACTAGGTTTTATGGGTGTCGGTCACCTCTGGCATCTCTTGCATCCCAGGACCATCATGTTTAAAAATTGGGACGTGACAGAGGTGGTATCAGAGCATAGGTTATAGATGAATAGTAATTAGATACAGAGTAATAGATTTAAGTAAACCACAGAGCATAGGAATTCTTGTATCATCTTTTGTCGTATTCATCAAGTATGTATGGGTATTCTGTGTTTTTGTAATATACTGAGTTCATTGTTTCTATTTTCTAACAGCTTGATAGAGATGTCTGACGACAAAGACAGGGATACCAGAGAGGCAGAGGTAGCCTCTAATGAGTCTCTTGTCAAAGAGTTTTTAGAGGAACCATTTAGATTTTGACGGATGACAGAGGAGATTGGGAGGAGTGATGACCCCTGGAGGATGGAGATGATGTAGGGGATGATGGATTTACATCGCGAATTAGCAAAATTGAGGCGAGACGGCAGAATATGCTGCCACCACTAGTGCCAGCAACAGTGCCACCTCATGTTGCACTAGCTATTGTACCTGTTGCTCCAGTACAGCCAGCAGTAGTTCTTGGCGAGCTTGCTATACAGGGAACCCACCGAGTTATTGATGAAGGAGGAGTTACTATGTTCAATTTTGAGGAGTTACTATGTTCAACTTTCTGAAGCTTAATCTACCTGAGTTTTGAGGTGACAGAGGTGATGAGCCGATTGATTTCCTGGAGCAGATTGAGAAGGTAGTTAGGAGGCTACCTTGTTCCGATGTCAGGGCAATCGAGTTGGTTGGGTTATTGCTGAAAAGGAAAACCTGGACTTGGTTTTCTCAACGTATGGAGCCCAGATTATATGGTGATAATCCTCCTACCTGGGAAGAGTTCAGACAGGGGCTGATTGGTGAGTTCTTGACAGAAGGGATGAAAACCAGGAATTTGATTCAGTTTGAGCAACTTGAGCAGGGTAATAGGACAGTAGAGGAGTATGTTAAGGAGTTCATTAGATTGAGCAGATATGCTACACAGATTTCCCCTACTGAGGCAGATTTGATCAACAGATTCAAGAGGGGATTACATGCCTCATTGCATAATGCACTGCTTGCTACAAAATTCACATCTCTGACTACCATAATTGACAAGGCCAATCAGATGGAGGAAAAGTACAAGTCAGAGAGAGCCAAGAGAGATCAGAAAAGGAAGGGAGGACTTGGTTCACAAGGCAGGAGAGGGGAAAGCAGCTCCCAACCTAGACTGATTGTGCCAGTGTCCATATTTGATCAAAGACCTCCGTTTGGCAGTTAGAGGAGGATGACATAGAGTAGGGGACCTCCAGTGCAGTCAGCAATTGCTTATTTACAGGGTTCTTCTAGACCTATTACTCAGATGTCCAGTGTGCCTATTTGCAGTTTTTATGGTAGAAGGCACGAAGGATAGTGTCGACGACAGACAAATGCTTGCTTGAAATGTGGGCAACATGGTCATTTCATTAGCAAATGTCCTTTATGGGATGATCAACAACCCTCAGCATTAGTGTCTCAGCCTACTATTTAGATGAGCCAAAATGTAGCTAGAGAGGCTCTTGGTAGGGGCAGAGGCAGAGGCAGAGGTTAGGCACTGAGCAGCATTCAAGCCCCAACTGGCAGAGGTCAGGAGCGAGTTTTTGCTGTGAATACTTAGGAGGCACAGAGATTTGATAATGTGGTCACAGGTACGATTCTTATAATAGCTGAATCATTGTTTGACTTTGGTGTTACACATTCTTTTGTTTCTGTCACGACCCGTTTTCGGATCGCGATGGTCCTAGGATTAGGGAGATGCCAATGACGACCGGCACCCGTAGAACCCAGTATCACATGCATAATCTATAACCATCAATTAATTATCCATTTTACTTACATTCATTCTGTCATTCTATAATTCTTACTGTAATTTAATGCAATTGGTTGTAGCAATCATTATATCATACCATATAATCATCATATATCTCATAATATCATCACATACATATATACATGTTCATTTCCTAGCTAACCCATACATACCCCATGGAGCAGCTAGATTATGAACATCAAAATACAGAATTCAGAAAATATACATCAATGACAACAAGCAAAAATCCTCGAATGATAGACGATGGGATTCTGCAATCTACTCCTCTCCTGAAATGGTTAAACAAAGAAAAGGTGAGTACATAAGATACTTAGTGAATCTATATGCATCACCAATGAAATAATAGATAACAAATGGAATAGTGGTGCTAACAGGTCAAGATAAACAATTACAGAATCACTAACAGGTGACAGAATAGCCAATGAGTATATCAAAGGCTCGGTATCATATGGAAAGACAGATAAAGGGATGGATTGTATGAAATCATACAATCTCCAGTAGAATCAATATGGACTATATGCAAACATATAATCTCTAGTAATATCTATATCAGTAAGCATAAGACTAATCAGGTCTTATGGCCAGGACCATAACCCCTCCTAACTAGGGCACCAATAATACAATATGCACATCGCCGACAGTATTTTCCCACTACCCTGTCGGAGCGATAGCTCTG
Organism: Aleurites moluccanus; assembly: GCA_948193065.1. NCBI lineage: Eukaryota > Viridiplantae > Streptophyta > Magnoliopsida > Malpighiales > Euphorbiaceae > Aleurites > Aleurites moluccanus. The sequence continues at coordinate 11,551 of CANXYC011374741.1, forward strand.
TCAAGCCATATTAAGATCAATATAAGGAAACAACATATCAATGGACACCATTATGCAACAATGGCATCCTTCATATCAATAAGCTCAATATCAATCAATCAGTTATCAATAAAATCAGTGGCATAGAAATAGATGACATATGAACAACAACAAGTGGTTTGATAATCAACAAAGACATGGAACAAAAGTTAGCTCGGCAAAGGAAAACGGTAGGCCAATTGGCATGCCAACATCACTGGTGATAATAGCATTCAAATGGTAGGCCTATGGAATACAAAGCAATAGGCCATAGACAATACAACTAGGCATTTAATCAAACACTTGGTGGGCACAATTTGTCAAGTCAATATAAGTTAGGTTATGGTGTAAGTTTGACTTGCCCCTTTCAAGCAACAACAAGGTACATTGGCAATAATACTATAGGTATTAAATAATCAAGATTAAACGACACAAAATATGCCAAATTGGCATAGGAATCCAAGGCAAAAATCAAGCAAAACTTAGGCAAGTGAATAGTACCATCCATTCGGCCAAAATATGGCTTTTTCATATGAATTCCAATAATCATTCTAAGGTATTAGGCATGTTATTTGATGCATATAAGAATCACCTAAGCTTTCCAAATGCTTTGGAAAATTGATTTCCACCCAAATTCTTCAATGGAGGCAATTGGCACAACAATCTTGAATTCTACACCAAACAATCCATTAATTAGTTACCTATTAACCTCCAATTGACATATTCTAACATCAATTAACATTAACTAACACTAATTCATCAAACCCTTTCAAACAACTTCAAATAGGTTAAGCCATTTAGGGTTTTCTATCAAAATGCATCAATTGATGCAATCTAACCAAGCTTAAAATCATTCAACTAAACCATAAAAACAAACTAACTAACTTGTTGCCTAATTGAGGTGAAGTGGATAAATCCTTTCCTTCTAAGATTCTTGTTTTCCTTTGCCCTTCCTTGCAAATTGATGATGGAGATGGAAAGAACTAAGTTGATAGCCAAGTTTTCTATCAATTCTCTTAAGGAAATTATGTGAGAAGATGAAGAAATGGATGGGAGAAGGGTGAAGAATGGTTCGGACAAGAAGAGAGAAAGGAAGAAGATGATGGTCAAATATTCTAAGTGTTGCTTTTATACTAAAATCAATTGGCAAATTATATTTTGGTCCTTAAGTTTCCAAGTAATTAGGTTTTGACCCCAACTTCTTCTGTAATTTATTCTGATAATTCTGTCAGGATTTAGATTCCAATGTGGTGAGTTAATAAGCTTATTTTAATTTATACTTATTTATAAAAATGGTTTCAGAGTCATTCTGTAACTCTGACGGACCAATTTTCACTATTTACTTTAAAGTTCCTTTTATTTACAATTTTGCCATTGGTTACTTTTCAGTGTTCCTAAATGTTTTTCACTTTTTTCTTTTTACCAAAATTACACATGCATTATGTTGATATTTTACCCCCTGATCAAATTCAGAAATTCTTCTATTGACCGGACAACTAATTTCTCGGCAGTGTTCCTGACACCGCCGCTTTCCAGAAAAGTAATTAGTTCGCTTTCTAACTGTGTCTCTAAAATTATTTTCCATCATTTCAAGACTTTTGAACCACATACTGAGAATTAAATCATGCATATATGTTATAACTTTTTAGGGTATTACAGTTTCACCATCGTTTGCACCTAAATTGAATAAGGAGAGTAATTATTGAATGTTCCCTTAGAGATAGCCACACCTATGGGAGAGAGTATATAAGTGAATTATTTTTACCTCGAGTTGTGTGGTTGAGATTGATGATAATATTCTGCATGCTAATTTGATAGAACTACCTGTGTTAGAGCTTGATATAATACTTGGTATGGATTGGCTAACGACACATTATACAGTTATTGATTGCTATGAGAAGAGGGTTAAATTTCAGCCTAAGGGGCAACTAGAGTTTGAATTCTAGGGTGATAGACTTGAATCTGGAATCAATTTTGTTTCTGCTATCCAGGCTAGAAGGATGATAGGAAAGGGTTGTTCAGCATTCTTGGCTCATGTGATAGATGTGCAGAAGACTTCAATAGGGATTGATATTGATCAAATACCTGTGATTTGGGAATTCCCTGATGTCTTCCCTAATGATTTGCCAAGACTACCCCCAGATAGGGAGATTGAGTTTAAGATTGAGGTGTATTCAGGCACCAATCCGATATCCATTCCTCTGTACAGAATGGCACCAGCAGAATTGAAAGAGTTAAAGGTACAACTGCAAGAGCTATTAGATAGAGGGTTTATTAGACCGAACAGTTCTCCGTGGGATGCTCCAGTGCTATTTGTGAAAAAGAAGGATGGCTCATTGAGGATGTATATAGATTACTGGCAGCTGGATAAGGTGACAATGAAGAATAAATATTTATTACCACGGATAGATGATCTATTTGACCAGTTGCAGGGTGCCAGTCACTTCTCTAAGATTGACTTGAGATTTGGGTATCATCAGTTGAGAATTAAGAAGGGAGATGTACCCAAGACTGCTTTCAAGTCACGGTATGGTCATTATGAGTTTTTGGTATTACCATTCGGGTTGACTAATGCACCGACTGTATTTATGAATCTGATGAACAGGGTATTTAATCCATACTTGGATAAGTTTGTCATAGTGTTCATAGATGACATTCTTATCTATTCCAAGAGTGAGAAGGAGCATTCAAAGCATCTGAGAATTGTAGTGCAGATACCTCAAGAGCATCAGCTGTAAATATGGTATCAATGTAGATTCTCAGAAGGTTGAAGCAGTTGCGAATTGGCCTTGGCCTACCAATGTATCTGAGATCCGTAGTTTCCTTGGTATGGCAGGAAACTACAGACGGTTTGTGAAGGATTTCTCCAATATTGTTGCTCCGTTGACTAAGTTGACTCAAAAATAGGAGAAATTCTTATGGACAGATGAATGTGAGAGCAGTTTTTAGACTTTGAAGTCTTGCCTCATGAGTGCTCTAGTGTTAGCATTGCCATCAAAAGATGATAAATTCACAGTTTATTGTGATGCTTCCAAAGTTGGATTAGGATGTGTTCTGATGCAGAATAGAAGAGTAATTGATTATGCTTCTCGGCAATTAAAGAAGCATGAGATGAACTATCCGACATATGAATTGGAAATGGCAGCAGTAGTATTTGCATTGAAGATTTGGAGGAACTATTTTTATGGTACTAAATGTGAGATATATACTGATCATAAGAGTCTGCAATAGAAGGATTTGAATCTCCGATAGTGCAAATGGGTTAAACTACATAAGAATTATGATTGTGAGATCCTTTACCATCCGGGTAAGGCTAATGTAGTAGCAGATGCACTGAGTTAGAAGTTTATGGGCAGTTTGGCTCACATCTTAGTTTCTAGAAGACCATTGATCGATGAGATGAAGGAGTTAGCTTATATGGGCATAGAGTTGGATTTGGAATCCCATGATCGTAACCAAGCTCTGATAGCCCAATTTTGGGTTAAGCCACTGTTGATTGATGGTATTAAGGTGGTACAGGATAAGTACCCATATCTACTGAAGCTAAAGGGAGATGTTCAGAATGGCAAGGCATCAGAGTTTACGGTAAAGGATGATGTATTGAAGTGTGGGAATCAGTTATGTATACCCGATATTGATGGACTCTGGAATTAGATAATGAGAGAGGCTCATTATTCTTCATATAGTGTACATCCTATAATTATAAAGATGTACCATAATCTGAAAGATGTTTATTGGTGGCCTAATATGAAGAGGGACGTAGCTAGATTTGTGTCCACATGCTTTGCCTGTCAGCAGGTTAAGTTTGAGCATCAGAAGCCGTCTAGTTTGCTTCAGGAGATAGAGTTGCCAAAGTGGAAATGGGAGTAGGTTACTATGGATTTTGTGGTTGGTTTACCGAGGACTTCTTGGGATTATGTGTAATACCCTATAAATTCCTAACTCACATGTATAAATTAATTCTCATTTTGTAGTTCATTAGTCTTGAAATGATGGGAAATAATTTTAGAGACACGGTTAAAAAGCGAACTAGTTACTTTTTCGAAAAGTGATGGTGTCGGGAACACTACCGAGAAATTAGCAGTCCGGTCAACAGAAAATTTTCTGAAGTTGACCTGAGGGTAAAAGATCACCATAATTTATGTGTAATTTTGGTAAAAATAAAGAAGTGAAAATCATTTAGGAGCACTGAAAAAGTAACCAATGGCAAAATGGTAAATAAATGGAAGTTTAAGGTGAATAGTGGAAATTGATCGGTTGGGTTTACAGAATGACTCTAGAACCATTTTTATAAATAAGTATAAATTAAAATAAGCCTATTAACTCCCCACTTTGAAATCCAATTCCTAACGGAATTGACAGAATAAATTACAAAAGATTTTGGACCAAAATGTGATGGAAGTTCGAAGATTAAGTTGTAATTTACCAAATTGATTTTTATATAAAACAAACACTTAGGAAAAAATTTTCATTCTTCTTCTTCTCTCTTAAAGCTGAACCACTCTTCTCTTATTCTTCTTCAAATTTCTTCATTTCTTCATCAAATTACTTAAGCAAATTCATAGAAATCTTGAATATTAACCTAGTTTCACCTATTCCTTCCATCAATTTGTAAAAAAGAGCTAAAGAATTCAAGAAATCTTTAAGGCAAGGTTTCGGCTAGAATCTTCACTTGAGGTAAAGATGTGTTTTTGTTTGATTTAATGGTTTATTTAGATGAATTTGAGGTTGAATTGAATGGGTTTGTAGTTAGATTGCATCAACTGATGCTAATTGATAAGAATGCCTAAATTACCTAGCTATATTGAAGTTGTAAGAAAGGGTTTGATGATTTAGCGTTTGATTTTGTTAATTGATGTTAGAATATGTTAATTGGATGTGAATAGATGATTAATTAATGGTTTATTTGATGTAGAACACAATATTTGATAAAGGTATGCCTTAGGGCTTCATTGGAGAATTTGGGTGGAATTGGCTTGTTCAAAGCAATTTGAAGCATTAAGTGAGTCTATGTTGCATCATTTAACATATCTATTGCTTTAGAATTGAAATTGGAAACTTTGTGAAAAACCTCACCTTTGGCCGAAATGCATAACACTATTCACACCCTTTGATTTTGTTTGATTTTGCCTTGAATTCCCATGCCAATTTGATCCATTTTGATGTTGTTTATTGTTGTTTCTTTGATGCCTATACCATTGTTGATAATGTGACTTGATATTGATTGAATTGGGCAAGTCAATGTT
>CANXYC011374747.1:0-20633 GCA_948193065.1 Aleurites moluccanus
AAAACACTGCTCAAATTTATGATTCTGCCTTAAACATAGACTAATCTAGAAGTCTATTGCATAAATCTAAGCTTTAATGCCTTAGAATAAAATATGAAACAAAACTGAGAAGAAAACTGAATCTTTCGAAAGGAAGAAAGAAGGGAAAAAGCGTGAAAAAAAATGGCTACTGGGTGCTGGGGGTTAAATAGACCTCTACCCAGAAACACGCTAGCCAGCTCCCCTCGCCCAACCTACCTCGGCAAAGTTACCTCGCCTAAGCCAGCTCGCCAACTCACCTCGGCAAAGCTATCTTGCCTAAGCCAGCTCGCCAATCTCACTTCGCATTCCCAGCTCGCACTTGCCAGCCCGCAAATCTTGATCCGGTAATGCTGCCTCGCACCTTCCAGTTCGCATATGCTACCTCGCGCGTGCTGCCTCGCCAAACTCTCCTCGCACATGCCACCTCGGCAATGCTTCTTCGCCTCTTCGCTCTTTCGCGAATTGCCACCTCGCACAATGTCTTCCCACATCATGCCTCTTCGCCAACTCCTCCTCGCCTTAGCTCTTCGCCAAAGCTTCTTGCCAAGGCTCTTCGCCTATGCCAATTCGGCAACTCACTTCGCCACTTCGCCATAATGCCACTTCGCATTGTCAGTCTGCAAATGCCTCCTCGCATTATGCTGGCTCTCCATAACCAATACTTCTAAGCTTAAACTCCTACCTAGACATTCCTTCCTTAGCCAGCTCGCAACAGAGCTATAAATATCCAAAATTATTAATTCTTCCTGTCACTTACAGTCAACAGGCAGGAACACAACATATCAGAATTTCAAATTAAACTACCCCACACACAGCCAGTAGTGACCTTCCAAATGTCACCCAGACTCCTGCCTCAAAGTCTAACCAGACAGCCTTACTTCAAATCACTCTCTACTGAGATATACTTATCCAAAAATTCTAAAATTTTGTAGACATCATCTAAACACATAAGAAAACATTTTTCATGTTCGACACTTCAGCTAAATCTACCTCAGTCATTCCCAAAAATTTCAAACAGACACTGCATCCCTGGAAAAATTCTCAACCAGACCAGCCTTGCTCAAATAGACAGAACTCATCATCTATACAAAATTTTACCAAATTATTTTGCAGGATTAAAGCTAAGACATAAATTAACAACTTTCATATTTTACAGTTTACCAAATTTTGTCTTTAAGAGCAAGTAATAGTTAACACTGAATTCTGCTGTATCCAAAAATAAAAATTTCATAAACTGCTAATATTCTCCTTGAAAATTTAAAATTCTCCAAACATGCAAAAAAATCAACAATTACACTTAAAATGGCAGATATTACACCATTCACATTATACAAGTATATAAATATATATATATTAGGATAATCAAATATAAGAATACTTTGGTCATTTTAATTTCGAAGAACAATAATCAAATGGGATGTTCATACTTACCTCTTACATAACTTTCTCTTAAATTCCTCCTTAGAATTCTGCTCACTTAATTCCTCAATCAATTCAAATTTTTTCTCCTAAGAAATTCCCCAAATATACAAAATTAGGGTTTCTCCAAATTAATAATATTCAACATGATTTCCTAATAATTAATTATCTTGGAATCTCTATTCTTAATTCCCAACGACAATTTCATTTATTTCTTAAAGAAAATCTGCATTAAATTTTCGGAGTTACTGTTCATGACAGTTTCACCAAACTGATTTCTTCTACATTAATTACCATTAATGATTTCAGATCACTATCAATAAATTATATATACCCAATATTAATTATCCTAACCAATAGACTTAAATAAATCCAAAGAAAATAGCTTAGGAAAAAAATTTACCTTATTTCCTTCAAATTGAAATTCTGATATTACTGCTCAAATCTGATGATTTCTGCCTTAATATTGACTAATCTAGAAGTCTAATGCATTAATTTAAGTATTAATGCCTTAGAATATAAAACGGAACTAATCTGAGAAAAAGACTGAATTTAATCGAAGGAAGAAGAAAGAAAAATCATGAAACGCTACTGGGGGTTGCTGGGTTTAAATAAAACATTGCCCCATAAACACTCTAGCCAGCTCGCCTCGCCAGACCTACCTCGGCAAAGCTACTTCGCCTAACCAGCTAGCCATTCCCACTTCGCATTCCCAGCTCGCACTTTCCAGCTCGCGTCTGCTGCCTCGCCAGACTCTCCTCGTGAACTCTTCCTCGCATATGCCACATCGGCAATACTTCTTCACCTCTTCGCTTCTTCGTGAACTGCCACTTTGCACATTCCCTATTTGCATAATGCCTCTTCGCATAATGCCACCTCGCCTTATCCTCTTCGCCAAATCCTCTTCGCCTTTCCTTTTCACCAAATCCTCTTCGCCTTTCCTCTTCGCTAAAGCTCTTCGCCAAATCCTCTTCGCCTTTCCTCTTCACCAAAGATCTTCACCAACTTCCTCTTCGTGAATTTCCACTTCGGAAAACTCACCTCGCCACTTCGCAAAATGCTTCCTCTCATCTTGCTGGCTCGCCATAACAAAATCCCTCTAAGTTAAAACCCTGCTTGGACATCTCACACTTAGCCAGCTCGCAAATGAGTTACAAATATCCAAACTTACTAATTCTTTTTATCACTTACAATCAACATGCAGAGACACAACATATCAAAATTTTAAATCAAAAGGACCAACACATAGACCATGGTGACTCTCCAAAAGTTACCCAGAGTTGCTGCCTTAGAATCTCTCCAAATAGGTCTGATAAAACCCACTCTACACTGAGATACACTGATCCAAAAATTCTGAAATTTTACAGTCATCTTCACAACACACAAAGAAATATTTTTCATGTTTACACCTTTAGCTAATTCTACCTCAGTCATTTTCAGTAATTTCAAACAGACACTGCATCCCTACAGAAACTCTCAACCAGACCAGCCTTACTCAAATAGACACAACTCATCACACACACAGAATTTTGTCAAACCATTTTGCAGAATTATAATCAAGATATAAACTCACAATTTTTATGTTTTATACTTTACCAAATTATGTCTTTAAGAATATGAAATTATCATCACAAAATCCTGCAATTGCATTAAATAAAAAATTCTAGAATTCTTAAATATTTTCATTTAAAATTTAATTAATTCTCCAAACTTACAAAATCAATAAAACACTACAAAAATGGCAGATATTATAGTAACATATTTTTATAAATGATCTTGAACTACAATCTGGTCAATAATATTGAAATAGAGTTGATTGGCCAAAATGGAAAGATGCAATACAAACAGAATTATATTCTCTTGAAAAGCATAAGATTTTTAGATCAGTAGTCTAAATACCAGAAGATGTGAAATCAGTAAAATACAAAGAGATATTTGTGAGAAAAAAATGAGAAAAATAAAATTATAAAATATAAAGTAAGACTTATTGTACAAGGGTTTTCACAAAAAGCTGAAATCAATTATAAAAAAATATACTCTTTTGTGGTGGATGCAATAACATTTTAATAGTTTATTAGTATAGCGGTGCATGAAAGACTTGATATATACCTAATGGATATAGTCACAACTTATCTATATGACTCAATTGATAATGATACTTATATGAAAATCTCTGAAAGATTTAAAATGTTAGAAAAATATAATTTAAACTCTTGAGAAATTTATTCAAATTAATTACAAAAATCGTTATATGAATTAAAATAATTTGGGTGTATATAGTAAAATCGCCTTAGTGAATACTTGTTCAAAGTAGAATAAAATATAAAACGATACTATAAAAAAATTTATATTTCTTATATATTAATGATTTGAATATTATTGAAATTTTTGAATAACTTTCAAAATCAACATATTATTTGAAAAAAAAATTTGAGATAAATGATCTTAGAAAGACAAAATTTTATCTCGGATTACAAATTGAACATTTGGCCAAATAAATTTTTATTTATCAATTAACTTATATAGTAAAGATCCTTCAGTAATTTTATATACAAAGAACATTCATTGATTGTTCGATCACTTAATATGAATAAAAAAAAATTTCAGTTAAAAAAGATAATGAAGAAATCTTTGATCCTGAAATACTATATCTTATATAATAGGTGCACTGATATATTACAAAAGAATGATGAAATTAGTGTTCAATAAATTTATTTAAATAACAATCTAACAGATTTGTTCACTAAGGTACTACCTACTGCATTCAAGAAATTGGTTCATAATATTGAAATATAACGTCTTAAAAAATTTCAATGATATTGCAGATATGAGAAGTTTAGCACTGTACTTTTTTTCCCTTAACCAAAAGTTTTTTCCATTGAATTTTTCTAATAAGATTTTTAATAAGATAGTATATTATTTGCAATACGCGAATATTCTATTCTTTTTTCTTCACTAATTTTTTTTTCCACTGGATTTTTATTAGTAAGGATTTAATAAGACATTCTTTACAAAAATTGACATCTAAGAGAGAGTTTTATAAATATATAGATTATTATGAACATCCTTTTATCTTTCATACTACTCCATTATTTTATATATTCTTTCACATATCTCACTACACCATTACTTGGTGTATTATGTTTAGCTTTATTAGATTATTTATAAGGTGTAACTTATAGTGAATTTATATTATAATTTATGGTGAGTTTATATATTATAATCTATAGTGGAAATAAATCATATAAATAGAAATTCCTATTACTTTGTAATAAAATACCAAGAAGATAATATAAAACTTCATCTTATACTTTCATATTATTGTGTTATTATTTTTGTTCTTATTCTTATTTTCTTTATTTTTTTATAACAAAAATATTAGTGTTTATCTTTTTAAAATTTAATTATTACATAATTAATTGTTTATAGATTTTATATACATTATATAATTTATAATAATTATATTATTTTTATATTTAGTCTATAAACTTCAAAATTATATTACAAGTGCTAAATAATAATTAATTAATTATTAATAATTATGTGTTTATTAATAAGTAATAAATAATTAATTAGTAATAACTAATAAGTACTAGTTATTAATTATTAATTATTGATATAAAGATTAAATAATAAATAATTATAAGTATTGTGTAATAAGTAATAACAAATTAACTAGTTATAACTATTAATTATTAAATACTAACTATTAATTTACTAAATGATAACATTAAATTCTCATTACTTAATATAGAAATAAATTTAATTATAAAAATTACTAATTAAATAATGAATAGAGATAATATAATTATGATTTATGAATAATCATTATAGATATATATATACACTAAAAAAAATTACATACAAATATTCACTTATCGATCTAACAATTATATAATTGTCACACCCCTACTCTAGTGGTGTGACGGTCCTACGGCAAGAGTAGGTTTAAGGCCATCATAAACCCATAGAACATTCATATCCTGGATCTCATTCATACTACACATTCATGTCAAATATAGATATCATTCAATATTCATTTTTATGGTTCATATAATCATAATTCATATCTTTATATTCATCATTTCATAATTTCCTCTTGTTCTTTACTGATCAAAAGATACATCCCACATCACTAAAGAACAAGGGCAACCCAAAATGTAACAATTCATATATCAAAATAATGTCATCCTCAATAACTAACTACGGAGCTCTAGAGTATACTCCCAATACATACAATACCATAATACAATTCAATAAAGATATATATCAAAATAATTACAATGGAGGCTTCTTTGAGGAATGAATCAAGAAGTTCAAACTTCTATATTAGCTCCCTCACGAGCCATACTATTACCTAAAATCCACAGAAGAGGAGTGAGCCTTCAACTCAGTAAGATATGAACATGCAATATAAAGAAATATGTATCAATCCAAAGGAAAGGTCAATCCAAAGAATATGGGTAAGAAAATATCATATGGTTATACTTTCAAGAACAAAAGTGCTCACAATCGAATAGCACTGACAAATCACATGATAGAACTGCAGAGTGCATCAGTAGCCTTGCTACCTATCACAACAGAGAGCATCGGTAGTCCTTGCTACCTTATCGCAAACGCATGCTTAGCAAGGCATAAAGCTAGAGCTTATGGTCCCCTCTAGGTGGAACACTGATAAAAACTCTACCAGCTAGGTTTCCAAAGTGCACAATGGACCAATAACTTTACTCTCATTGGGAAGAGCGTTCTATCCATAGGGTCATTTAGTTACAATCTCACAAGAAATCAAATTGGTCATGTACTATCTATCATTTTTTTATTTTAATAATTGCATGATTGTTGAATTATTTGAGGAATCCATAATTTCTATATGCAGGGAGAATTTGTGAGGCTGATTTCATGATTTTAAAGGAATAATTTGATAAAGTATAAAACATAAAAGTTGTAGATTTATATATCATCTTCAGGTATGTAAAATGGTTTTGTAAAATTCTATGTGTGTGAAGAGTTACGCCTCCTTGAGCATGACCTGTCTTGTTCATTATTCTCTGCAGGAAATCTGTGAATGTTTAATTTTCTGGGAATGATTGAGGCTGAATGAGCCAAAAGTGTAAACATGATAAATGTTCTTTTGTGTGTTATGTTGTTGGCTGTAAAATTTCAGGGGAATTGGACAAGTATAGCTCAGTTGAAAGTGAAATTAATCAGACTTGTTCGGATGATTTTGGGCAGTAAAGTCAGGGTGAACTTTAGAAATTCACCATAGCTTGTGTAGATATCCTTTTGATTTGAATTTTGGATATGTTGGACCCTTGAGTGTCTATTTTAAGTGAGAAAAAAAAAAAGAATCAGAGAGTTTGGATGTTTGTATCTCATTTGTGAGCTGATTTAATATGAGTTGTCGAGAAAGGGTTCCAGCTCGGCAGAATTTGGCATTGCGAGCCGGCAAATGCAAGGTGGCATTTGCGAGCCGTCAAATGCTAGGAGGCAGTTTGCGAAGTAGAGTTTGGCGAAGAGGGAATAGGTGAAGTGGTATTATGCGAAGAGGCATTGTCGAGATGGCATATGCGAAGTGGAGTTAGGCAAGGCGAGTTTGGCGAAGAGGCATTGCCGAGGTGGCATATGCGACGTGGAGTTCAGCGATGAGAGATTGGCGAAGAGGCATTGTCGAGGTGGCATATGCGAAGTGGAGTTAGGCGAGACGAGTTTGGCTAAGAGGCATTGCCGAGGTGGCATATGCGAAGTGGAGTTAGGCGAGGAGAGTTTGGCGAGATGGCATATGCGAGGCGGTATATGCGAAGTGGACATGCGAAGTGGGATTGGCGAAGCGACTTTGGCGAAGTGGCATTGCCGAAGTGTATTGGCGAAGTGGCATTTACGAGTTGGCTTATGCGAGGTGGCATTGCCGAGGCGGATTGGCGAGGCGAGCTGGCGAAGCGAAAATTGAGAGACAGTAGCCTATTTAACCAGATGCCCAGTAGCTATTTTCTTCATGATTTTTCTTCTTCTTCTCTTCGTTCTTCTCAGATTTGTTCCATTTATTTTCTAATGCATTAATACTCAGAATTAATGCATTAAATCACTAAATTATCACATTCTAAGGCATCAATCTTCATTTTCAAAGCAGATTTTCAAGGAAATCAGTTTTTGGAGAAATAAGGTAATTTCTTTTCAAATGTCATTCTCTCTTTAGATTAATAAATTCTGGTAGTTATGATAGTTAATTATGGGTATATAGGATTTATTACAAGCATTTTTAAGGCTATTAACTGTAATTAATGTGGGAGAAATCAGAATTTATGGATTATCATGAATAGTGACTTAAACAGTAAATTGTAATTAATTTCAAATTTTTCTTTAAGAGATGAATTAAATTGATGTTGGGAATCAAAAATAGAAACTATAAGATGGTTAAAATTATAAGAAACTTTATTATATATTATTAATTGAGAAAACTCTAATTGTGAGAATTTGGAGAATTTTCATAGGAGAAGAGGATTCAAGAAATTAAAGGAGAATTATTGATTTTACAAGTGATTGAGGATAAATTGTTTTGAAGTAAGTATGAACATTGCATATGCATATTATTTCTTTGAAAGAATTTATCCAAGCCTTACTAATGTTCACAAATATGACATTGTATTAATGACCTATTAAATTAAAGTTTTCACGTTATTCTCAAACAAATGATAATTGTTTCATGTGATTACTATATTTATCTTGTAAATGACTTGGTCGTCTTTCCTTAGACTAAGTTCATATGAAACCTATTTGTTAATTTGACTGAATTTATGTTATATATTGATGGTCTTGTGACCAACATGTTTCTTGTGAGATTGCAACCGTATGACCCTATGGATAGAACGCTCTTCCCAATGAGAGTAAATTCATTGGTCCATTGTGCACTTTGGGAATCTAGCTGATAGGGTTTTTATCAGTGTTCCACCTAGAGAGGACCATGAGCTCTAGGCGTATGTCAGGCCAAGCATGCGTTTGCGATAAGGTAGCAAGGACTACCGATGCACTCTGTTGTGATAGGTAGCAAGGCTACTGATGCACTCTGTAGTTCTACCATGTAATTTGATAGTGCTATTAGATTATGAGCACTTCTGTTCTTGTAAACATAACCATATGACATTTTTCTTACCCATGTTCTTTGGATTGACCTTTCTTTTGGATTAATATATATTTTTTTTATATTGCATGTTCATATCTTACTAAGTTGAAAGCTCACTCCTCTTCTGTAGATTTCAACTGATAGTGTAGCTCGTGAGGGAGCTAATATTGAAGATCGAGCTTCTTGATTCATTCCTCCAAGAAGCCTCCATTGTAATTATTTTGATATATATATATATATATATATTCATTAAATGGTACTATGGTACTGTATGTATTGGGAGTATACTATAGAGCCCCGTAGTTAGTTATTGAGGATGATATTATTTTGATGTATGAACTATTACATTTTGGTTGCCCTTGTTCCTTAATGATGTGTGATGTATCTTTTGATCAGTAAGGAACAAGAGGAAATTATGAAATCATGAATATAAAGATATGAATTATGATTACATGAATCTTAGAAATGAATGTTTTAATGATAATCATATATGATGTAAATATGAAATGTGTATGAGATCCAGGATATAAGGGTTCTACGGGTTTATGGTGGCCTTAAGCTTATCCTTGCCCTAGGACCGTCGCACCATTGGAGTTAGGGTGTAACAGGTCACAAGACCATCAACATTTAATATAAAATTCAGTCGAGTTAACAAATAGGTTTCATACAAACTTGGTCCAAGGAAAGATGATCAAGTCATTTATAAGATAAATATAGTAATCACATGAAACAATTATCATTTGTTTGAAAATATCATGGGAATTTAATTTAATGGATCAATAATACAATGTCATATAACATGTGAATCATATTGGTGAACATTTAGAAGGCTTGGACATATCGTTTCAAGAAAGTAATAAGCATATGCAATGTTCATACTTACCTCTAAACAAGTTTATCCTTGTATTTCCCTCAGTAGCTTACTCAATCAATAATCTCCTCTAATACCTTGAGTTCTTTTCTCCTATGAAAATTTCCCCAAATTCTCATAATTAGGGTTTCCTCAATTAATAATACACAATAAAGTTATAAAGTTCCTTATAATTTTAACCATCTTATAGTTTCTATTTTTGATTCCCAACATCAATCTAATTCATCTTTTAAAGAAAAACTGAAATTAATTACGAATTTACTATTCACACCACTATTCATGATAATCCATAAATTCTGATTTCTCTCACATTAATTACAATTAATAGCATTAAATGCTTGCAATAGGTCCTATATACCCATAATTAACTATCCTAACTAGCAGAATTTTATTAATCTAGAGAGAATGATATTTGAAGAGAAATTACCTTATTTCTCCAAAAAAACTGATTCTTTGAAAATCTACCTTGAAAATGAAGGTCGATGCTTTAGAATGTGATAATTTAGTGATTTAATGCATTAATTCTGAATATTAATGCATTAGAAAATAAATGGAACAAATTTGAGAAGAAACGAAGAAGAACGAAGAAAAGAAGAAGAAAAAAATCATAAAAGAAAAGCTACTGGTACTGGTTAAATAGGCTACTGCCTCTCAGTTCCACTTTGCCAGCTCGCATCGCCAATCCACTCCGGCAATGTCACCTCGCATAAGCCAGCTCGCAAATGTCACCTCGCATTGTCAGCTCACAAATGTCACCTCACATTGCCGGCTCGCAAATTCCACTTCGCATGTCCACTTCGCATATGCCACCTCGCCAAACTCTCCTCGCCTATTTCCACCTCGGCAATCCCACTTCGCCAATTGTCACCTCGGCAATCCCACTTCGCCAAGTCGCCTACTCGTATTGTCAACTCACAAATGCCACCTCGCCTTTGCCGGCTCGCAAATGCCACCTCGCCGGCAATGTCACCTCGCATAAGCCAGCTTGCAAATGTCACCTCGCATTGCCGGCTCGTAAATTTCACTTCGCATATGTCACCTCGTATATGCCATCTCGCCAAACTCTCATCACCTATTTCCACCTCGGCAATGCCTCTTTGCCAATTGCCACCTCGGCAATCCCACTTCGCCAATTCGCCTACTCATATTGCCGGCTCGCAAATGCCACCTCGCATTTGCCAGCTCGCAATGCCACTTTGCATATGCTAGCTCGCAATATCACTTCGCATATGCTAGCTCACAATGCCACTTCGCATAAATAGCAAATTCTGTCGAGCTGGAACCCCTTCCTCGTCAACTCATACTAAATCAGCTCGCAAATGAGCTACAAACATCCAAACTCTCTGATTCTTTTTGTCACTTAAAATAGACACTCAGGGGTCCAACATATCCAAAATTCAAATCAAAAAGATATCTACACAAATTATGATGAATTTTTAATGCCCAAAATTATTTGAACAGGTCTGATTAATTTCACTCTTAACTGAGCTATACTTATCCAATTCCCCTGAAATTTTACAACCAACAACATAACACATAAAGGAATATTTCTCATATTTACACTTTTGACTTATTCAGTCTCATATCATTCCCAGAAAAATTAAATATTCTTAGATTTCTGCAGAAAATAATGAACCAGATAGGTCCTGGTCAAGGAGGCATATCTTCTCACACACATAAAATTTCACAAAACCCTGTTACAGACCTAAAGATGAGATATAAATCAATAACTTTTATATTTTACACTTTATCAAATTATTTTTTTAAAATCATGAAATCAACCTCATAAACTCTTCCCTGCATACAAAATTCTGAATTTCTCAAAATATTTCTATATTCTCAATTAATTCAATAAATATATAATTAATAAAAAAAAAAAAAAACAGGTATTACAATAATCATTTGTATAAGTTTTTAATCATTGCACCCACTTAATAGTTTATTATTATTATTTATTAACATTGATAATTTTATATAAGTTAAATTTACAAAGTTAATATAACTTAAAAAAAAAAAAAAAAGTAAATATAAAATTCTAAAATCAGGTGTTAACTAAGTGTTGACTTTTTTTTTCGTTCTCTCTTTTATTTTGCTTTTTTATCTTTTTATTTATTTATTGAATTTGCTTTACATATTTTAAAATGTTTTGATAAAATATATAATAAATGAAATATGAAATCTTTAAGATATTATTAATAATTTATTATCTCATAAGTTAATAGGCATATCATAATATTAGAAAAATTATATATGTTTAGTAATTATATATATATATATATATATATATATATATATATGATTATTCTTATCTTTTAAAATTACATATGAAATTTTTAAAATGAAAATATATATATCCTTTTTAAAATAATTTTTAGATGACTCAAATTGATTTAATTTAATATTTGTAAATCAACTCAAGTTTGATCCTTGAGTCAATTTGACATATAACTCAATTCGCCAATAATTTAAATTGATCGCTTTTAACCTACTCAAAAAACAGTTAAAAATATATAATAGCAGTTAAACCAAATAGATTATAAAATATATGACATAATTTATTACAAAATATATAATAAAGAACGAGGGCAGGTCTAAATATATAAAATTTATAAAAGCAATTAAAAAAAATCCATTTTTGGCATTCGTTAAAATATTTAAAAAAAAAAAAAAATACTAACCTACTAAGCCCCTATTAGTTTTTTTAAAAATATTTCCTTCGCACTTTTTTTCTGCTGAAAAAAAAATTGATCAAATATTATAATACAAACTTGTTAATCAATCAATTAATAATTATCATCTTCCTCCAAAATAATAATAATAACAATAACAATAATCATCGTTGCCATCACCCTAGCTACCGCCCGCCTGTAACAACCACCTGTTACCACAACTCCTATTTTATCATTTTTTTTTTTTAATGTATATTTTTCCTTATCTGATTAATAAATTAAAAAATATTTATACACCTTATACAAATCTAAATAGTTTTTATAGTTTTATATATTAAAATTTTTATACCTTTCACTTCATTTTCAATATTGCAACCAAACAATAAATAATGAGTTTCTTAAAAAATAAATTCTAAGGACAAGTTATTTCTGAAACCTAACTGAACCTAAGAAAATTAAGGACTTCAAATGGTTAGTCTCGAGATTGGATTCATATGGTAAATGCTCAAGTACTTGCTTGGGGTAACTTTATTCAGCAATAAGACCTTATTCAATTATGAAAAGTATTTTTTATTTTATTTTTATTTCTCAATTTTTTTATATTTTTTATTTTTCAAAATATAAAAAAATAATAATGAAATTCATTTTACTAAGTCATTTACTTCTCCATCTCCATTTTTATTTTTAATATTTTTTTATTAAATACTTCTATGAAAATTTATTTTAAAAAATAAAAAAAAAATCATAAAATAATTTTTTCATTGAAAATTTTGAAAAATCATTTTTAAAATTTTCAATTAAAAAATTTTAATAACTAAACATCAAATTCTACTTTTCTATTTTCTTGAAATAATTTTCTAAAAAACTGACTTTGTTTCCCACAATTAAACAAAGGCCAAAATAATAAGGTATTAGAAAGCAGCTTGAAAGAACTAACACTACGAGTCTACAAATACACAAGTAATTTGGATAAATGAAGCCAGCAAAAGCATTTGGAAAATTGACTGAAAAATAAATAAATAAATAAAAAGACAGCTAAATATGTGAAATTATATCAAGTCGCATACATTAGGGTTCAGAATTGAAAATATGGGCCGGCTCACTCAGTAACTAATTCCACCAGCTTTTACGCCCAAGGACTGGAATAATATTAGGAGATAGTCGTAGACATTAATGAAACTCCTACTCCTATTCAGACGGCTCAAACGGAACACGAACAAATAGTTGTCCGTGTAGGGTGACCACAGCTGAAGTCTGATGCGGGTCAATCCTCGAGGGTAACGTAACAACCTGGCAACAAAAAGAGAGATTTCTAGTAACTTGGTAATTTCATTTCTAAGGTCTAGATCATGGGCCATTCTTGTAATAAAACTCTACCTTTCTGAAGGCTGTCACACCCCAAGGATTATCAGGATGCTCAGGTTCACCACTGATAACTAATCGCCCTGCTGGATCTGATTGAACACGTACCTGAGTTTGAAGAATAAGTTCATATGAACAATTTAGCTAAGAAATTAAAGGTGAATTAATTATAGTAACTGCCCTAGTTTATACAGGATTTGGAATAGCATAAACCCATCTTCTCTCACGTTCTTGTGAAACTCTTCAAAATCATAGGCTTTGGAATAGCATAAACCCACTTGTTTTCATTTAAACCGTAAGTTTTTGTTTATTTTCTTTGTTTCTTTTTTGCTTTTAACATTATTTAATTGGAATCAGTTTAAAATTTTGGATTAGCTGTTTCGTATCTGTAAAATGATTTTGAATATTTTTTAACTACCATTCGACTAATTTCAACACAAATAATCTAAAGTATATAGTTGAAATTGTACGAAATTGTATGAAATTAGTGAAAGTCGGTCGAAATTAATATAACATTAGTCAAAGTAGTTTGAAATTAAGTCGAAATCATTTGAAAACGTGATTAATTTCTTTTTATGCAGATTTCTACTGACACGTGTAATAATTTTATAATGAGGCACCTTAATAGCCATGGTATTTGAACCTATAAATATAATATTGAAAGAAACTGTCACATTTGAGTCTGACTCTTGAAAAGTAGTGAATAATAATGAATGCAAGTAGCGGTTTCTAAGGGAGTTGGATGCTATAAATGGTGTAACTCTCTTTTTCTTTTTATATTTCATCTTTTCAATCCTCTTTACCTCAATAAAGTTTAAATTAATTGAAGTAAGAACTCTTTTTGTCTATGTCCTCTGACATGACAAATCATTTTCTTATCTATAGCGACTGTTTATAGTCAATTTATCTCTCATGTGCCTGATCACAATTAATTTACCTTTGCGTATTTATCACACTATAGTAACGAAAGATCTTACAAAAAATATAATTTTTTTTTTTCTGTTGTTTTTCATTACTTATCCATGAGATGAATGTTGATCATAATAGCGGTTCATATATGTGAATCACTATTATCTATTTCAAAACTACTGTCAAGAAGAATCTTGTAATAAGCATAAAAACAAGTTTTTATGTTTCTATTGGTCATGATAGTTGAGAGAAAAATACTCTTTTTTTGTTTTTGTTAATGCATGCAATAATGACATTGTTAAAGCCATTAACATCTTCATGTACTGTAGGATAGTTTGTCATCTCATGTAATTTGTATTTTTGTACTGTAATATTGTTTTATATTAATAAAAAAATTATCTTTTACCCATAACTTATTTACATTTCGACTATTTTCGAATTAATTTCATCTTTATTTTGACTAATCTGACATCGTATATAAGTCGAAAACAACAGAAAATTAGTCGAACACAAAATTATAATTAGTCACAAGTAGTATAAAATTATTCAAAATTAGTAAAAATCTCATCCTAAACATAACAAATTGAACTACTTTGATATTTGACTAAATTTCAATTGATATTATATCCAAAGATATTGTTTTAATATGTTAAAACACAAAATTTAACTTTGTTTTGATTAATTAACAATTAATTTCAACTAATTAAAATTTAATTTCGACTTTTTTTGGAATAATTATGACTAAGTTTAAAATCTGACTTTATTTTCATTAATTTAAAATTAATTTCGACTATTAAAGATTCAATTTCGATTTATTTCGACTAATTTTGAAATCTGACATTATTTTGATTAATTTAGAATTAATTTTGATTATTTAAGATTCAATTTCGACTTATTTTTTTATTAATTATGCATTACGTTTAAAATCTAACTAGGTTTTATTTAATTTAGAATTAATTTCGACTAATTAAAAGTTAATTATCAATTTGGGGTTGTTTACATACTAAGAGAAAGTGGGGGTTAAAATGAAGTAAAAGTGGTTCGAGTATTTTGTAAAACATAACCCAAGAGTAAATATGTCAAGTGGGAGTTAGAATTATACAAAAAAATACGGGATATCATTTTTACAAAAAGCATTATACATAATGTCACTTTGAGTATTTCCCCCTAAAGAAATAGCAAAATACCTAGAAGTGGCCTATGCAACCTGTAGTTCTACCTAATAATAACTCTAATAAGAAAGACACCATAATACCACCCAAAAGGAAATCATAGAGAGCATAGTAAATAAGAGGTAAAGAAAGAAGGATTTGAGGTACTTACCTCCTCGCGAAGTAGTCCTGGTACTAAAGCATATACCTCAAAACAATCTTTCTGGAACATTAATTTTTAATTCAGGTTAGAACTCAAAAAGATTTTCCATTGCCTTCTAATCAAACAGTGATGCAGGAACTTACTGTTTTCTGTACGCTGATCTTCACCCAGTCAGCAGGAGGTCCAAGGTCAACCACCTCTACGTCCAAACAACTAAAAAGCATAAATGAAAAGACATTGAATCAACATAATATTGCATAATACTTATCAAGGCGCCACTTTCGACTTAAATAAATCTTTAATACCAGACACAATAAATTAGGTAAAAATATTCTTAACTGTGGTTTGGATGTTTTGGCACGTGCAGCTTTGACAGCATGTTCCATGTAAGACAGTTTCTTGCGTTTAAGTAAACCTGAGTTATCATAAAGATCCAAATTGAGGAACTGATTTAGTTGTTACATACACTTAGTAATCAATCATCAACAAAGAAAGTACCTCTTACTTACCAAGGCTTTTAAGCTGTTTTTCACGCTTTTGCATAGGTATAGAATTCTTGTCCTAAAAAAAAATTATTGTTTATACTAATGCCATAATTACAAGAATATGCATGAGAAGAAAAGAACTAGAGAACAGCCTAAAATAGTAATTTCAACAGACCTTAATGATAGGATCACTGACTTCTCCATTGCCAAGAAGACGTTGCGAGTGCCAACCCTGCATAGCACGTGCTGCAGCATCTCTTCGTGCTCTACCTGATCCAGGCGCCTGATTATCATCAGCAAACATAAACATTAGAGAAGACAATGATTATGGGGATAGGGGGGAGTCTTGCAAATCCAACGGCTGAGAGATGTAAAGCAACCAACTTATTAAATTTAGGCCTTGTTTGCTTTGGGGAAATGGAAAATATTTTCTAAGGAAATTATTTTATGTGAAAGAATTGTTTTCTGCTGTTTTGTAGCAATATTGGAAATCAGTTGAGAATTATTTTCAGTGTTCAGAGTATATAAAAAAAAAAATATTAGTTTTTTTTGTCAATACTCGAGACTTGCAAATGTTTGGGCATGCTAGAATTTCATATTTTCCTATTTACAGTTATGAGAGAGAATACACAAAAGTAATTTCAAACTATCACTGTTAGAAAATTGAGAAAATTGAATCCTATATCAGTGAGATAGGGTAAAAAATAGGTCGATGCAAAGCAAGGGCAACCAAAGTCTAATTTGGTAAGTGGAAAGTGGTGATCCAATTTGAAGATAAAAATGTGAGACCCAATTTGAAGATAAAAATGTGAGGCCCAATTTTAGCAAGTTATTGGATACTCCCTCAAGGACTACTGACTCCAGAAAATCTAACTAGTATCGAATAGTGGTCAATAGACTAATAGGTATGCATCTATGTTATTCCATTCTAGCTTCCTCCTTTTTTATGCAATAGTTAAAGACTGGAAAATGAATCCCTTTATAAAACAGGATGTCATAATTCCTGAAAATGCCTTGAGTAATTTTCAAGATGCCCTAAAAAATGCAAAAAAAAATAGTTTCAGTGAAATAAACAGTCATAATATCAGACTTAACTATTAAAGCTATTTAGACATCATATTACAGTAAAAATTTCATGACAGAAGTTTATGCAGGAGATTAGATTCATACAGATTAAACCCACTTGATAGCAGCAGGATTTTATGTTGTTGGGAGGCTATCTTGATCATTATGCGAGCCGTATTGGTGGTTCCACCAACAGATTGGGTGTGTATATGGCTACCACAACAGAAATATAGGGAATTTTCCAAGGTCCAAAATTGGATTGGGAATTGGGGAGAAAAGAATTGAGTAGCAATCTCGTTCTCAAACCTCTATTGCACAGAGTGTCCCTGATGCAAACAAGGAACTCAAGAGAATTCAAATTCAAAAACTGAAAAAAAAATAGAATTATGATCCAAATATAAGATAGGTTTATTAGGGCGATTAGTACTTCCTAGTCTTTTAGGGGCTTTAATCATGTCTAGTTAAATGAATTACTTGTTGGTCTATTACATCAAGTCTCGGCAATTTGTCAGCAACATGTTCAGTTCCCAATAACATTTCTTCAATGAGAAATTTAAGTGGGATTACAACCTAAAATATATGTAAATTATATATGTTTATAAATTTTTTAGCAAAATCACAATTTCAGTAGTGGCACTCTAAAACTATTTTAGTTTGCAACATGTTCAGTTCCCAATAACATTTCGTCAGCGCCATTTTAGTTTGCAACACAAATCAGATTGGAAGGTTGGCTAACAAAGCACCAATAAAATGAAACCAAACGAGGATAGCCTGCCAAGGGGATTATACTCCATACGTCCATGCATGTGGAATACCTCCCTCTTTTAATAAACTATAACCAGTCTAAAAAGGTAAAGTAAAACATGCAGAAGACTAATAGCAAAGCCAGGAACAGCAAAAAGTTATGATTATAAATTAAACACCTTATTTCACCGGTCAAGTATGTGAAGTTCAGAATTGACCTGATTGTCAACATTCATGGGCTCTGAGTTGGAAGCAAGGGGTAAATTTATCTCATCGCCACATGTTTTATTTCTTTCATAATCAAGAAGCGCCTGAGAATATATAAATATAGTACATTAACATGCATGACTATTTAAAAAGGAGTATCAGAATAAGAAGCAAGCATGCAATAAAACATTAGCAAATAGTTTTAGGCTTATAGCTGAAGTAGAATATCCCAAGGACATAAAAAATTTCATGCTTTAGAAAAAGAGTACTCGAAGTACAGTAAATGATCTAGTTGTTGCCCATTTCTCATAATTCCAATCAATACATTTATGTTTCATGCAGTAAGCAAACCATAATTAAAATGTTAACCTTCATATAGATTTGCCTCTATGTGGTCAATCACAGAGAATAATAGTAAATACACAAGTCTTTAACAATACACCCACATGTGATGGCTCTTTTTTTTTCTCACTTTTTAGTGTCCTAAAATAACTATCCTCCTTTTTTCTAATTTTCTACTAAATACTTTAACAATACCCTTTTTTTTTTTCCTGCCTTACCTCTTTTTTCTTTTTTTATTTTTTATTTTTTATTTTTATTTTTGCTATTTATCACTTTGAATGGAGAACATCTCTATTTCTCTTTATCTAACTGTCAATCTCTTTTTTCCCTATTTTTTTAAATTTATATTGAACACATCTTCATCTTCACTCATTTTTTCTGCATAAAAAATTGCATACAGGGCTACTCTTTAGCAATTCTTTTGTTTAACTTCTCAACTTAAACCTTTCTTTACATATTACATTCTCATTAGAATATGATTAAATATTTACAATTGAGTTGTCAAACAGGACACCAACTCAGTGTTTGGTTCATATAATAAAATATATGCTGATCATATGTGTGTATGGGAGGTTCAAATTTACACTAATGTAACATATATCAATTTATAATCATGTATGAACAACAAAAAGAAAAATAACATGCCAATTTTGTCATTCAGAATCACCTTCTCATAAAATCCTCGAAATGTCCATGAAACAGTAGTACATGTCCTGCAGAAGGAAGGACAAAAGTGTTTAAAATATAGGCCAAATATGTCAAAGTGTCATAAAATAAACATGTAGTGAGTGACAGACCCACACATAGCTTGTGTGTGTGTATGTGTGCGTGTGTGTTTGTGTGTGTGTGTCGCATGCGTGTTAGGGAATTTTTTTTTTTTTTAAATTTCTCGTGTTCAACCCAACTATTTTGGTTGTTTGGGCCATTTGGCTCCCCACTCCGCGTTTTAGTCCAAATGCAAAGCCTTTGCATGGACATACACTATAACACCTCAACCTAAACTCCTTTAGGAACCCTTAAGGGGGGATTTAGAGGGAAATTTTTCCTTTCTTTTGAACATGTTTATATGATATATTAATGTATGAAAATGATATGTATGCATGTTATATGACTTGATTTTAGGCATAGAAGTGATTTTAGGGTAGCTAGGAAGAAATCGGGAGATTTTAAAATATTTGTGAATTGGGAGTAAAATGATCATTTCACAACCCCTTCGAGTTTTTATGGATTTAGCATTATAAATAAAGAAAAAAAAGAAAATAAGTGAATCTAAATGGTGTTATTTAAATTATTTGAAGGTTATATGGAAAAATAAACCCGATTGAAAACAGTTCCCGGTAAGCTGCTCGATTGAGATGCTTGAGGTGCTTCAGTTTGCACTAAGGACATTATGGTCTTTTCATTCATAATATGGGATTATAGAATGTGTATAATCTTATGATAATAGTTTAGGCTTAATTAAATCCAACCAATGGATCAAATGATGGAAAAACGGACAGTTTGATTAGTCGGGTGCAAATTAGCTACTATAAGCTTAATCTATTGAATTATTCCTTTTGGTTTCTAATTTGGTAAGGTCAATCTATGTGATACCTATTAAGTTTGACTTTGGATTAACCAATGGCATAAAAGTATAAGAAATTGATGGTTGGATGGCTATTTTACACCAAAAGTACCAACACTTTGAACCATTGGATCACACAATTCATATTTAATTCATTTTCACCATTTCAGCCATTTTATCATCTTCCTTAAACAGAAAACCTGCAGCAAAACACCATTAGAGAAGCTTTAAGGTTCGGCCAAACCACACTTTGCCATTCCTTTGCATTTTTCTTCCATTTTTTGATGGAAATGAATTAATTCCATCATCCTAAACACATTTCTAACCAAAGAATCCAAGGAAAAACACATTTAGATAGCAAATTAATCCAAAGAAGTTGTGAAGAAATTTTGGTAAGTTATTCCTATTTGAGTTCTTTTGGTTTAGAAATGTTTATATGGTGTTCTATGTTAATATTTATGGATTAGAATCCATTTTGAATGGTTAGAAGTTGATTTGGAAAATTAAAACCCTAAATGAAGAACATTAGTGAAAATTGTTGTTT
>CANXYC011374758.1:0-45022 GCA_948193065.1 Aleurites moluccanus
AGTTTGGAATACCTAGCATGCTGCCCCCAACTAGCATATATATAGGTTTACACTAGGGTTAAACCAGTTAATGGGCTCTTGCCCATTAGGCCCACTACAAAGGTCCATTATCTATTAGGGCTTATATTAGAACATATATTAGGGTTATTTAATATACCCAACATTTACATCCTATAAGGATTTATACTTCTAAAATAAATTAAAAGAAATAATATTATCCTAATCTCATAAAAGACTCCAAAATAAGATATTAAAATAAAGATAAACTCCCAAAGAAATAGAAAATGATTTTCCTCTAAAACTGAAAATTATAAAATTGCTCCTTATTTAAAATAATAGACTAGCAGATAACTAGATGCATAAATGAAACTCTAAATACTTTATGATTTGTCCAATAAATCTTATATTAAATCTAGACCATAGTTCTAATCTTAAGAACTTAAATTTGAATTTTATTGTCTTCCTATTCTCCATCATTCTCCCATTCTTGGAAAAAGCTCGATCTCGAGTTTTAAAGTGTTTTAGAAACAAACACGATGAGTTGTTGAATTGTCATTTTACCTCGTTAATTGCTAGTAATAATAGGAAAACTTGAAAGTATTCTTTGGACTTGTATATGAATTGAATCGGATTTACAAAGTCTATCTCTTGAATATTAGTTAGGGGCAATAAAAATCCAACATATTTAGTATTTTCAACAATAAAGTTCAATCCTTTTATTCCTTCTAATTTTCCTACATCAACATTCTTGACCAAGAGTTTCTTATATTTATGTCCAATCTCCTTTTGAGGAAGTAGCTCCAGATTCCTCATGTCAATACAACCTTGTTGTTTTCCCTCTTATAACTTCAAACTTGTTTCTGGTAGCTGAATTTCCTTGTTTAATCTTCCATCTCCTTGCTTATGCAATTTTATGGGTTGATTTTGATGTTTCAACTTTTGGAATAGTGACTTTAAACTTTCCGCCTCCTTTTCTAGTAGATCAACTTGTAGCACAAGCTTTTCTTGTTGCAGCCTTTGTTCTACATTTAATGTAGATTGATGAAGCTTCTCGACGTGCTGTATTGCCTAATTGGCTTGCTGTCTAGGAGTCTTAACTTATAATTCTTGATTTTGCACTTGGTTTTTAGAGAGGTTACATTACATTTTTGTTGTCACAGTTATAAGCTCTAGAAATAGAAAGATTAAGGACAAATTCTTGTGCAACTTTTTTTTTCATTCAACCTTTAATTTGTTACCTCTTCAAATTGTTAAGCATATCTAGCCATTGACATGTTGTTTTTTTTTTTTTTTTTTTTTTTTTTTTTTTTTTTTTTGTAAAATACTCAATTTTTGATGCATCTTGTCAAGAGAATAGGGTGACAAATACTTTCCTTGTAGCATATGGCCTTCATCTCTTTCCATATATTGATAGGTGGTTGCCTCGATCTTTCCATGTCATGCTCAAAACCATACCATCATAATTTAGCTAGCCCAAAAGTTTCATCTTTATAAATTTTACTTTACGATCTTCTTCCATATTATACCAATCAAAGAAAGATTCAATACAATAGAGTCAATCACCAAATAAAGTAGGATTTGACATACCTTAAAAATTAGGAACTTTTATCTTGCCTTTTAAAGTGATATCACCCACTATATTATATAGTTGAAATTGTCTTATATCATGCTTAGTTACAATTTGCAAATCTTGACAATCCATAAAAGACATCATCAAATCTTGAAACTTTAGTTCCTTAACATATAGATCATGACTAACTGCCATAAATTCATGATGCAAAGAAGGAAGAGATTTTTCAAACCACCATAGTTGTACTTTAAACAGTGTAAATCCTTTCTTTGTAGTTTGTAAGCATGGATTTTAGCTTGTAATTGCCGAATTTCATTCCAAAGAATATCCTCTATCATTAAATATTAAAGCAACAAGCCTCTAAGATCTTAAAACTCTGATACCAAATTGACATTGGACATGTTAGAGGGTTGGTTATAAAGGGGATAAATTTGGATTTATATGGAAGCTAGGATGAGTAGAGACTATAGAAGAGAGGCAAGGATTTATAAAAGGATGGACTTGGAAAAGCGAAACTAAGTAATAATAGAGATTTATGGGATGTTTAGGATACCTGTGAACAGTATAGATAAACAATGATGATGAATAGTACCAAATGAGCAGTGATGGTGAATAATAAATTTAGATAAAATAGTTTAAGCTTCATCCCTAAAATTTCTTGAACATCACACCCAAGATTCCATGGCATCACACCTAGAGTTGAATTGCATCACACAACTCAAAATAGTATAATTGCTAGGTTTTTTATTCAATAAAAAAATTGAATTAAAAGTATTATAATGCTATGAATTTATAGACTTAATATAACTCCTAAACTTTTAAGTAAAAAACTTCTAAACTATTCCATATACTATAAGGATTTATATTTCTAAAACAAATTAAAACAAATAATATTATCCTACACCCACAAAGATTCTAAAATAAGATATTAAAATATATATAAAAACACCTAAAGAAATAGGAAAAGATTTTTAAGCAAAGCTGAAAATTATAAAATTGCACTTATTTAAAATAATAGACTAGCAGATAACTAGACGCCTAAATATATAAACTCTAACTACTCTATGATTTTTCCAATGAATCTCATACTAAATCTAGACAATAGTTCCAAACTTAAGAACTTTTCTTTTTTCTTCCTATTCTCCGTCACTAGACCACCAGCTACAACATCATATGAATATCCTATACTTTTCATTATATCAAGAGCTTCCTCTTAGAGGAATTCTAGTAATCCCACATCACCAAATTCATAACCTATATATGCACTTGTAAACTAATGACAATTATCTCCCCTGTCCTACCACAACCATATATACAAGTTTACTTGTCTAACATTGCACATGAGAGGTTTTCTCGTACCACATTTTTTAAAGAAAAATTGAAGGAAATCAAGGTAATCTAAATCAAAAAGGAAATTATTGTCTACACAATTCTTAATTTTGCAGGATGGGGTTATTTTCCTATGGGATTCCAATGCCACGCTTGCAAAAATAAAAAAATAAAAAAAAGTTTGGACAAATTTCCATCTCTAAAGGCACAAAGTGATGAAATATCCTTAATTTCAATCCAATAAACATTTGTAATTGTTATTAGACTAGCTAAAGAACAAGATCTGATATTTACATTATGCTAAAGCATATCATAAACTAATTGATGAGAAATAATTCATCAAATACCTGAAATGGAGGTTGAATATCCTTATGGGATAGATTTGAGATCTATAATAAAAGAAAAATTGATCAAAGACCCATCGGGGCTATTCTAGTGGGGGCTCTGATGTCGAAGTCAATATGTTTATTTTTTGAGATAGAGAAGGAGATAGAGTTTTTCTTAGTGAATAAGAGATCCCCTTTGCGTTACCTGAGCTTCCTATTTATAGAGAAAGATGGTGGGACCCACCAGATCCCACGTGTCCTTATTTTATTGGTGTTAATTTCATTCCTCATCAATAGCCCCCTACTTTCTAGTCCAATATGAGCATCCCAAATAATGGACTACGGGAGTAGTTTTCATTGACTTCTAATCTTTGATGTCATTATTTTCAATTTCTGATAATATGTTCTCTTTATAGACATCTATTATGCTTCGCATAGAGAATATGTCTCACTTGTGGTGAACTATAGATATCCACTTCTCTTGGAAGTTTTAGCTTGCCTCGTTGTTTGAGGTCTTTAATAATTTGTGAGACCCCCTCCAATATAGAGGACTCTAAAAATACATGCTACATCGAGAGTCACTCCAATATGTCTCACCGGTTGAGGGCTTATAATATGCATGGCTGGTCAAGGGCTTAAAAAGTCTACCTCACCTTGCGAGGTTTTCAGAGAATAATACCTCGCCATGAAAGGACTAAAGAAATCAGTCTCGCCTTGCTAGGTCTTTAGAAAATAACTCCTCGTCGCTCGAGAACTTTAGGAATTTGCCTCGCTTTGTAAGGTCTTCGGGAAATAATGTCTTGTCATGTGAGGACTTAAGAAATCTGCCTCACCTTGTGAGGTCTTTATAAAGTAATGTCTCATTATGCAAGGACTTAAGAAATCCTGCCTTGTAGGGACAATAGTAATTCCTCGACAAATGAGGACTTACGAAATCTTTCCCCGTAGGGATAATAATGCCTCGTCAAAATGAGGACTTACGAAATTCTTCCTTGTAGGGACAATAATAATGCCTCGCCAAATGAGGACTTATGAAATCCATCTTTGTAGAAATAATGATGTCTTGCCAAAATGAGGACTTATAAAATTCTTTCCTATATGGATAATAATGCCTCGCCAAATAAGGACTTACGAAATCCATCTTTATAGGGATAATGATGCCTCGCCAAAATGAAGACTTATGAAATTCTTCCCTGTAGGGATAATAATAATACTTCACTAAATGAGAACTTACGAAATCCATCACTGTAGAGATAATGATGCCTTGCCAAAATGAGGACTTACGAAATCCATCCTTATAGGGATAGTGATGCTTCGCCAAAATGAGGACTTATGAAATTCTTCCCCGTAGGGACAATAATAATATTTTGTCAAATGAAGAGTTATGAAATCCATCTGTATAGAGATAATGATGCCTCGCCAAAATGAGGACTTATGAAATCCTTCCCCTTAAGGATAATAATGTCTCGCCAAATGAGAACTTACGAAATCCATCCCTGTAGGGATAATGGTGCCTCGCCAAAATGAGGACTTATAAAATTCTTTCCTCTAGGGACAATAATAATACGTAGACAAACAAGGACTTCCATCGGTGGGAGTTGTGCCTTATGGAATTTTGCCTAGCCGTACTAGGTCTTTCGCCTAGCCATACTAGATCTTTTTCTCCCCTAGGAGTTATACCTCGCAATTTTTTGCCTATCCGTACAAGGTTTTTTGTCTCGTGGTCTTTCACCTAGTTGTACTTGATCTTTTGTTCCCATAAGAGTTATGCCTCGCAATCTTTTGCCTAGCTATACTAGGTCTTTTTCTCCCATAGTACTAGGTCTTTTGCTCTCATAGGAGTTATACCTCGCGGTCTTTCTCCTAACCGTACTAGATCTTTTGCTCCTGTAGGAGTTATGCCCCACGATCTTTCCCTTAGCAGTACTAGGTCTTTTTCCTCATGGTTTTTTGCTTAGCAATACTAAGTCTTTCAGAGATGTGAGACCATGAGATAATATGTGAATGAGACCACAAGTATGATAAATTTCTTCATTGTAATGTAGCAAGTTCAAATATGACTAGTCCCTAAGGGCCCATTGAGAACAAACTCTCTTGTTACTCGCGGCTTTTATCTAGCTTCCTTCTGTGAAGATTCATTTCTTTTTCTTTTTCTCATCTTTTTTTTTAATTAAGCAGCTGGTCTGAGGCGGGCAGCTTCTCTGATTTCTTAAACTATATATGATCTACCTCACCTTGCGAGGTCTTCGAAAACTAATGCTTCGTTGTGCGAGGACTTAAGAAATCTAACTCGCTTTGCTAGATCTTTGAAAAATATTGCCTCATCATACGAGGACTTAAGTTCCAAAAATGATCCCTCATCATGCAAGGACTTAAGAAATCCATCTCGCCTTGCGAGGTCTTTGGAAAATGATGCATCATTATGCGAGGACTTAAAAATTCCACCTTGCCTTGCGAGGACTTTCTAAAATAATGTCTCGTCATGCGAGGACTTAAGAAATCCGCCTCGCATTGCGAGATCTTCATATAGTTCGCCTAGGTTCGTAGCTTGCACTTGCGAGATCTTCATATAATTTACTTACGTTCGCAGTTTGCACTCGCGAGGCCTTCATATAATTCGCTTAGGTTCGCAGCTTGCGCTCGCAAGGTCTTTATATAATTCGCCTAGGTTCGTAGCTTGCAGATTCAATATTTTTACTTTTATTTTTTATTTTTACTTGCTGGTTTTGCTTAACTCCTACAACCAATAAATAAACTTTTTCTTTTTTCGGCTACTTGTTAGTAGTATTTATATTTAACATTATTATAATTCGTAATAAATAAATAAATTTGCAAACTAATTTTATTAATTTAAGGGACTCCTACTCTCCAAAAAATAATGAATTTTATCAAAATTCATTTTAAAGAAATAATTTATTCTCAAAATAATTTTTAATAATGTCATTTAATATATCTAAATAATCACATATTATTTTTAGACAAAATTAATATTTATAATGCATCATTATAGCAAATAACTCATGCAAAATATTATTTATGTATTTTACCATATTCGCATTATATGTTCGTAAAATATAACACGAATATTGATTATAAGGGGGCATAATTATTTAATCTAAACTTCTAATATCATGGCTCTTAAATTAATTGCAATAATTTATTGGCTTTTTAAAAAATGTTACATTCTTATAATTTATTAAAATATCATATAACCTTTTAAATTAAAGACTTAAAGACTTAAAAGTTACTTGAATTTTAAATGAGCATCACGTGGCAATACAACTTTTTATGTGCAACGTGGCAAATTTTTGATGACCTAAACAAATCGAATGATGAAAGATGTAAAGAGATCTTACTTTATTTTCTTCCTTCAAAGGCTCACGTGTAGGTGTTCTACTTTAGCCAGTTTCTTTGCTTAATCTGCAAGATTTTTTCGCTTAAACACATTGCCAACTGTCCCTTTTTTGGCTACCCAGATTCCTTTTCTTACGCTGCCCCATCATTTCACTCCATCTGCTGCCTTTCTTGCTGAATTTCTTTCACGTTTCCCTTTATTATTATTATTATTTTAGATCTGATGGGACAAAAGCGATTCTTCATTCTGTTGCCTTACCTCAATATTGTGGGGATTTTGGATTTCTCCACTTCAAAGGCAGCAAGGGAGCAGTCTATGTCTTTGTTGTCGGCTTTATGTATCAACGGATGTATAGATGTGGTAGCTCTTCCAGCCAAGAGCCATTCTTTTATGGAATTATTACGGTCTCAATCGAGTGAAGGCACTTCTCCAGAGTTTCTTTTCCTTGCTTTTTTTTTTTTAGTTGAAATCTTTATAGCTTTTCCTTGAATCGATTGTGCGTTGCGCGTGGCGCTGTACTCGGAGATTTGTGTTTAGAAATGCTAGAACAAGCTGCAGTTCTTTTGGCCTCTACGGGGCACAAAAAATGCTATTTGTAACAGATTCTAGTGCATATGAATAGTTCTTTCTTGGAATGCAGGATTCGGTGCTTGGTGATAGTCCATACACAAGCAAAGCTCTCAGAATGTGAGACCCCTCTCTCTGTTGTTGCTGGAATTATTGCCTTCAACAGGTAGAAATGGAAGAGTAGGGACACGGCTTTGTCATGCCGTTCCCACAGGCGACACTAATTTAATGAGAAATAATTTATTAAATACCTGAAATGAAGGTTGAATCTCTTTTTGGAATAAATTTAATATCTGTAATTAAAAAAAAAAAATTAATCAGAAAATCCACCAAAACTATTCCAGCGGGATTTCAACGCCTTAGCCAATATGTTTATTTTGTAAGATAGAGAAGGAGAGAGAATTTTTCTCAGGGAATGGGAAATTTCCTTTGTGTTAACTGAGTTTCATATTTATAGAGGAAGATAGTAGAACCCATCAAATTTCAGGTATCCTTATTTTATTGATGATTAATTTTATTCTCATCAGTAATGATCCTCCATAAATCCATCTCGATCAACAACTTATAAGCTATATCAAAAAAGTGAAGACTCCAGCAAGTTGCAAAAACCAATAAACCAAGAAGGAAAGTAGTTGAATATATTCAGAAAGGAGTACAATTGGCATAAATGATAGTTTGCAGAAAACACAATCTACAGAGCTTATGCAATATCTATAGAAAATATTTTGTAATATAGAATATTCTTTTAAAAAAATTGGTAGATTTTGTGTAAAAACTGCAAAAAGAATAAAACCCGTGCATATGAGACTAACAGGATAACAAGAACCATGTTGAAATGACGATCGATCGGGGTCCTAAAATACGTCGGAAAGTCGAAATGAAGTTGCTAGAGATTGGACCCATGTGCCGCTTCTTCTAGTGATCCTGGAGGTCAAAAATTATACCATCTAACTCGTCTCAACATCAGTAGCTCAGAAATGTATGTCACTCGCTGCTGATCGCCAGAAAACACTAAGAAACAATCAGCCTCTTCACTTTTCGATCTCTGATTCTAGAGTATCAGGAGGTGTAACTAGTATAGAAATGAAGCTGGAAAGATCATGATTCTAATGGCATTGGAATTGCCGTGAAAGGAGCCCAGAGTCGGTTGGAAAAGGTGTCAGAAGTTTTCGGCGTCAGACTTTCTCTCTCCTCATGTGCATCGACTTTCACCGTCGATTATTGCCACTATTGCTTCTTAGGTGGTCGCCGGGAGTTCGTGAACATGGTGGTGGCGGCAGTGAAGCTTTGGGGTGG
Organism: Aleurites moluccanus; assembly: GCA_948193065.1. NCBI lineage: Eukaryota > Viridiplantae > Streptophyta > Magnoliopsida > Malpighiales > Euphorbiaceae > Aleurites > Aleurites moluccanus. Next base: position 8,444 of record CANXYC011374758.1, read on the forward strand.
CTAGAGATGGTGGTTTCCACCTTCTCTTTCTCTCTCTCTCTCTCTCTCTCTCCAACTTCAAAAATCTCGATATGGTGGCTGGTGAATAGAGGAGACAATTAAAGACTTGCTAGGTTAGCATCGGGTCTTAGGTTCAAACTGCAGGCCCTATATATATATATAATCTCTTTATAGTCATCCTTGGCACTAAAAGAATTTTATGATTATGAAGAGATTATAACTTAATACAGTACATATAGGTAATGTACACTATATTAATGTTATATACATTTGAAGAAAGAAATAGAGATGCATATAGTGTTGAAAATATGCAAAATCATTATAAAAGATTAAATTTTTATATTCCATTTAATATTTTTTTCAATGTAAGTTGCATAAATAATTTATATAGTAAATCAATAATGTCACCCAGAGCAAGCAATCCTTAACCAATTCAAGTGAAACATTTCCTTCTTCCTCTAAAAAAAATCAACGCCACCCAAATTTAATACACAAACTATAACTATTTGAAAGTTGAGAATAAATCTGAAAAATAAATTATTGTATCAAACAATCTGAAAAGTAAATATTTTATTTCATCTTAATTTTTAATATAAACTACATCTTAATCCTTTTGTGTAGCTTATATATCATTTTAACTATCAATATAAAAATATAAATAAATAAATATATCTTCTTATAAAATATAATTTTAAAAAATGTAAAAATTCAGGTTATTGTAATATTTTCCCTTAAAAAAATTTTGTTCTTGAAAACTAAAACAAGTACTACTAACTCATCTTTATGTTTATGTTGGGCACTCTAATATATTTCTTAAGAACCAGTAACTAAAACTCATAGACTAACTAATCCACCAATTCTTAAACTCTATGTGCTATCCTCCACACTTAACAATGCTATTAAAGGATCTACATGGCTCCACAAGCATAACTCACATTCAAATAGCAAATTAAAACCTAGCCCTCACTTAGAGGAGGTTTACTAGTTGATCATACCACTATCCTACCATTCAAGTGAAGTTACATTTGAAAATGGCACAAGTCAAGCCTATTAGAATGTCAAAGTTGCTACTATTGTGTTAACTTTACGATAAACATACTCACACCCCACTTACTAGGGACGTTCCTTACACAAAACTAATATTAAAATTGTACTAATTATCCTTTTTCTCTCATACTACTAAGCAAAATAAAGAAGTACTCATGATCTATTAATTCACACATCCCAAGAAACACATGATTGAGGAATATCTAATTCTCTCACATAAACTGTATATTCATGTTGTTGAGCTAAAGCGGAAACTCGTGTCTGACTGATGTGAATTTCGAAACTGAATATGTCCTCTACTTTATGATCCTTCCCTTTTACAAATGTCCTTACCCTTCTTAATACTCTTTTTGTATCCTTGATATCTATAAGAGTCTTCATTGCTGAAAAAAGTACCACTAGTGTCATATGTTCTCTTATTGCTTGCCATAAGTATGACAAGTCGCTAAGTTAGACGTTCCCACAAAAGCATATAACACATACACATAAACACAAGCAACAACAATAAGGAATCATAGTTTATAGATAATGTAGAATTGGAGATTAAAAAAAATCAATAAGACAAAAAAGAAATTTATACTCAGCATATTATAAGAACTTAGTTCATCTAAGAGTTCCTAAAATTTAAACATATTGAAGGTCGCAGGACCTTTGCTCTGATACCAACTTTGTCATGACTCTAACTCGAGGGTATGTGACCAACATTAGGAAAGGGAAAAACATAAGGCTTCTATAATCCATAGTAAGTCTAACTAACCGCTAAACAACAAAACTATAATATGATAACTGTAATTGTTCAAATAAAGGCCTATGAGCCCACTTATCAAGCATAACCTATGTAAAAACATCAATCATCTCAAATCATCCATATTATTCAGTTCCTATTTAAAAACATCACATTAATTAGAACGAGAAAACTCAATTATCCTCCAAACTCAACACATTTATACAAAACATATAATTGACCAAACTATAAATAAATTACATATAACAGAAATAACAATGCAGAGTTCTAAAATTTACAATATAATTTAATCTTTAATTAATTATATAATCAAATAATAAAATAAACTTCAATGTCGAAGGATGAAAGCAAGAATAAATTAACTAAAATTACTTCTCAAGCTCAACCTGCAACCTGAAAAAAAAAAACAAGAGACATGAGTGAGCTTTTAAACTCAGTGAATTATATCAATCAATATATCCTAGTACTTAAAACCATGCCAAAAAAAAATCAATATCTCATAATCAACCAATGATGAGAATTAGTCAGTATAAAATCATTTTAAACCTCAATAATAGGGAACCAATCCCCTAATATGCCTCCCTTATTTCAAGAATTCTCTTAATCCATGGTTGGCCTACCATCACCCTAATGTGAATTTAACATGAATTCAATAGGGACTTACGTCACCATAATGAACAAGCAGCGCGCAGGATGATCAACTTATGTCATCTTTGAGTAAAAATGTCAAATACACATACACATATCCAAATATCATCAAAATTATCATCTTAGTGATTTCCACTTCAACTTAATTTTATCCAATAATCACAAGTAATTATGCAATAATTAATAATTATTTATTAGCACAGACAAGTGGATGAGTTAATAATTTATAATGCATAATTTATCTAATTATATATACAATCATTTGATATAATATATGTAAACAAGAAAATATATTGATTAATATTACTTACAAACTTGAAGAAAATCAAACTAGCTCTCCTTGGAGAGCCTGATTTCTGGGGGCCAACAAAACGCATGAAATGCCTAAAGTGTGTAACATGCGAAGATTATTAAAATACAAACAACTTAAACTTTATCCTTAAAGTTCTGCCTAAACTACACTTAAGATTCTGTGTGAAATTTTGACAGAATCTCTCCCATAACTAGGACATTCACCCGCTGTAACAAAATAAATAGCACTTTTAAATAGCTTTCAGAGCTCAAAACAATACAAAACAATCTATTCAACTCAATTGCCCTATCTGGACATCCAAATTAGGAAACCAAACCAACTATCTCAATATTCCAATTAAAGTCAAACTTAACTATAAAAAAAAAAAAGTAATTTACTTAAAGATAATTCAAGTATATAAAGTTTTGTAACTTATTTATGTTTATAAGCATTCTTCTTATAAAACTCTTTTTTAAAAAAAAAAAAAAAAAAACCTTTCTAATAATTTAAATATATTTAGTAAACTCATTTTTCAACAAATTAATTTAACTTATAAATGACATAAAATCAATTTAAATCATTTAATTTCTTTAAATCAAATTTTATAAATTTAACTATTTGTATATCATATTTCATAGTTAATGGTTATAAGATATTGTTATATAAAATCAACTTAAAATCCTTTATAAAATATCTCATCTCGATGCTTGATCAAAATAATTTCCTTCCCTTCCCTCATGTCTTGCCCTTGCCTAATACTTTTTTGAATATCAAATACCTTGTTTGGATTGTATTCTTGATAATTGATAAATTGACTTACCAAATGTTACCCTAAAACCCTACCATTTGATTGTTAAATTATTGCATATCAAGTGTTCGATGAAATGCCCCAATGAATATATATCATACCCACCAAGTTTATATCAATTCGCCAGAGAGAGCTTGTTGCAATGGCACCTAAACCCTTCCTTGGCCTAATGACATTGGACCATAATTTCATTGTTATATTTACTTGTTTATTGATTCATTGTTACATGATTGTTCATTGGAAACCTAATGAGCCTATTGAACATTTGTTTGGTTCATACTGCTTTCATTGTTTATTTACTACCATAATTGAATCCAATTTTTCCAATTATGTGTTAATATGAACGAACTACCTCCTGATGGGGTAGTGGATGAGTACCATCAGTATTGTGCATAATGATTATTATATTGAGACCCTTACTAGGAAGGGGTTATTGTCCTAGCTATAAGATTTGATCAACCTAATGTCATTATTACTGGTTTGGATATTCTATCGGATTGTAAAATTTTATTGATATGTTTACATGCCCTTTATTTTGTCATACTTTGCTATTATGAGCCTATGATTCATTCATGCTACTTAATGATTGTTCCATTGATTGTTTTGATTAATTTTCATTCCTAATCTTCTTCATTAGCCTATTTGACTTGTAACCTTTTATTTGATCTTGTCTGACCATTTGGTGGGCTAACCAATTTGTAACCTAACCTTATGTGTATATTAACATATTTATGGCTCACTGAGTATTTTATACTCACTCTTTAGTGGTTTAATATTTTTTAGGTATAGAGTTGCTTAGCAGTGGTTCTAAAGATTTCCTCCTTCAGCTATTGGAACTTGACTTTTTCCATGTAAAGTCTTATATGTGTATTTCCCTAATTTGTACTCTTAAAATGCTCAATGGTAATATTAGTATGGTTGTGTAATATTATCTGTAGCATAATTATGTAAATTAATAGATAATTAGAATGATGGATATTTATTATAGAATTAATTATAGTTATGTGATATGTTGCCTAAATATTATCTTATGATAATGGAATGTTACAATATTATTGTGGATATGATGGATTGGAAAGATGTGATAGCAGAGTTCTACGAGTGTTGATAGTATAGGCTATTCTCACATCTTAGGATTGTCATATTTCAATTCTGGGATGTGACAACAACATTTGGTGTGCTAGAAAAAAAACACTATAGCATATTTCTGTGCTACAACAAGTAATACTATTACATTTGTTTTGGTTGTCCATGCATGTTGTATTTTCACCATTAATTGGTATATCCATGTTGAATACTTTGTTGTATCTTGTCTTTATATAAAATTTTTAAAATGTCGTTTCCGCCTTGCTTGGTCAATGGTAAGTATTATATGCCAACAATATAAGTACTTTAATTATTTCATTTTAGCACCATCAATTAACTCTAAAAATATAAGCATAATCCAAATATATACATTTCCTACATTATATGATCTAAAGCCAAATAACAAAGTGAAATTCGAGGATTTCAATTTACCAAGGCGAAAATCGATCAAACTAGGATAAAAACACACTCGAAAGTCAAAGCAAAGCTTCTAGAAATTAGGACCCACACATCACCACTAGAATTGCCACTTGTGGTTTTAGAGGTAAGAACATTTTGATTTCTGGAGCTCAAAAATGTGCATCACTCACCATCGTTCATCGCAACCTTGCTGAAATCTGTCTTGAAAAGCTCAAATATCTAATTTTCAATCTATAATTTTGGTTAAGGACGGGTGGCAATATAAGTATCAATAGAAAGTGGTCACGAGTCTATCTATATAAATTTTGCTGAATTTGGACACCAGAATCAGCCAAAATGAACACCAAAAATTTACAGTGTCAAAGCTACTTCTCTCCTCAAATGCACAACCATTCTCCACTGGTTTGCCTCGTTACTGCTCCGCCTAAGATTACTGGATACTTGCAAATGAGGTGGAAGTGCTAGTGAAGCATGAGAGCGGTCGGAGGTTGGTCAAATCTCCATTCTCTCCCTCTTTTTTTTTTTTTTTTATGTTCTTCTCTTCTTCTTCTTCTAAGGCTTCTACCTGTGTTTTATGATGGAAGCCATATGATTGTTGCTTAAGCCAATCAGACGTGTTGGATCCTCTTTTTTTTTTTTAAATATACAAGTTATATAATATATATAATAATCAAAGAAATGAGACGACAAGAAACAAATGTGAGTTAATTTCACTGATGGTCCTTGAAGTATTCATTAATGCATATTATGGTCCTTAATCTTTAAAATGTAGCACAAAAATCCTTAAACTTTTAATTTGCTTTCACTGACAGTCCTTTACTGCCCAGAATTATTGTTATTTCTATTTTAACCCTCCAAAGTCCTTTTCTTTCTTCAAAGAAATCCAAAAATACTATTTTCTTTACAACTTGGCTCTAATACCATTTAAGGCGAGCCTGCTCTCTCTCTAATCAGTCTGTTAAGAGGCAGAATTACAGAGAGCTACTCCTAGAGATCTTCAAAGAATTTTTCTTTTATTTCTGATTTCTTTCAACTTCTCATACTCATTATGATAGCGATAACTGGCAACAAAACCCAAAGGGCCTTTGTTCTCGAGGAAAAAATCCTCAAACTCACTCTGTCTAAGAGTCAACTCTTCTAAATTTTTAAACAGTTTATCTATAAAATTATTTAGAGAGTCTAAATGATCGATAATATAATTTAATAATCCTATCATTGGATCCTTGCCTACACCGTGATTTAGGTGATGACAATCAGGATAAGAACAACCTGAAGAATTACTGGTCATCTAATAATCGTACAAAAGCACCAAGCCTTTCTAGATAATAAAATTTATTAAATTCAAACTCTTGGTCTAGAAATTTTTTAAGTTCAATGTCTTCTTTGTTAGGCCTCTCAATTTTTTCAATCCTTTTTATAGCAACAGGTAATTCTCTTATTCTTTGTTCATATAAAGCAAAGAAAGGGTCATGTAGTCTAAGACTGACACTCAACTCTTCCCTCCTAGCTTGAGTTAAAGCTAGACTCTTAAGCCAATTTCTATTAGTAGATTGGTTGGAAGACATAAACATTTAAATATAAGTTTAAAATATTTATGAAATATATACCTTTGTAGACAGGGTCCACTAAGCTTCCGCAACAGCTTTAGCTTTCCTTCTAAGCTCGTCACCAGCAATACCTTTAGAGAGGTATGGAGGATATGACTTACTTCCCTTACTTGGTTAGGTCTTACTACAACACTCCTGGATATTAGACCGTTTTGAAGGATGAAAGGTATGTAGAAGCAAAATTATCATACAGATAAAGGCTTGAAAAAGACTTTTCTTAAGAAACTCTATATTTTATTTAGCTCTTCTTCTTCAATAAGTTGAAGAGGTATATATAGACTTTTTACAAACGAAGTTAGTGTATGTATTACTGTTTGCTAGCTCAAAAGTAAAATAATTAACACAATACAATAATTATGATAGGTAGCTGGAATAGTATGTCAGCTTTACAAAACTACAAAAATAAATGGACAGTCGGTGCCTCTGGTACTATTCTCCAGCCGTATTTAATACAATAATTAAATAAAAATAAGGATTGCTTTAATTTTACAGTTAAGGAGTCCTTATCTAGAGATAAGTTCTTCTCATCGGGACCACAAATTTTAAAGCTATTTTGGTTGACAGTGCTTTAATACCTATTACCACTTTAGAAAAGCAATTCCTCATTTATTATCTTGAGGCTGACGTCATGGATGACGTTTTTGTCACTCCATCTATGAGTTGCTGACTGGGGCGTCCATGCTGTCATGACCCATTTTCGGATCGCAACGGTCCTAGGGCAAGGGAGATGCCAATGGCAACCGGCACCCGTAGAACCCAATATCACATGCACAATCTATAAACCACAATATAATATCCATTTTAGTTAATTACCATTCATTCTGTTATTCTGTCAATCATTCTATAATTTACTGCAATTGGCTGTAACAGTCATATATCATATCACATAATCATCATATAACTCATATATACCATCACGTATCATATACACATGTTCATCTCCTAGATAACCCATACATACCCAATGAAGCAACTAGACAATGAACACCAAAAATAATAACACAAAATCAGAAATATACATCAGACTGTCTGCAGATATCCCCGAATTATAGATGACAGAATTTTGCACTCTACTCCTCTCCTGAAATAGGTAAACAATGAAAAGGTGAGTATAGATGATTCTCAGTGAATCTATATGCATCATGAATGAAATATAGGTTGAAACAATGATATACACATAATAAGGAATGATAGTACAGTATCAATCATATAGGTTTACAAATCAGTATCAGAAATCAATAAGAATAACAATGGTCATATCAAGTCATGGAATCATATGGTAAGACAGATATAGGGCCCTGAAACACGTAGACTATGTGTAATTACACAGTTGATCACATATCAAGTAGACATAAGACTGATTAGGTCCTATGGTCGGGACCAATAACCCTTTCCAGCTAGGGCATCAATATCAATGTGCACATTACCGACAGTATGTACCCACTACCCTGTCAGTGCGGCAGCTCTGTCAAACCACATTTAGGTCAATATAAATGGATAACATGTCAATAGATACCATTATGCAATAATGGTATCATCACTGTCAATATAATCAATATCTTTCAAATCAAATGGTATTTGAATCAAAGGCATTGTAAGATATAATATACAAGCAAGGATAAAGGTTATGGTAAACAACAAAGGTATGGAACAAAAGTTGGTTCGGCAAGGAAAATCGGTAGGCCAATTGGCAGGCCAAAGTCGCTGGTGACAATGGCATTCAAATGGTAGGCCTATGGAATACAAAGCAATAGGCCAAAGGCAAATGAACTAGACATTTTCACAAACACATGGTGGACATATAATGGCAAGCCAATAGGTTAGGTTAGGGTGCAAAATTGACTTGCCCAATTCAACCAATAACAATTCACATTATCAACAATGGTATAAGCATCAAAGAAATAATAATAAACAACATCAAAATGGATCAAATTGGCATGGGAATTCAAGGCAAAAATCAAAGAAATCAAAAGGTGTGAATAGTACAATCAATTCGGCCAAGATGGAGGTTTTACTATAGGTTTCCAAATTCAATTCTAAGACTTTAGGCATGTTAAATGATGCAAAATAGACTCACCTAATACTTCAAATAGCCTTGAACAAGCTAATTCCACTCAAATTCTCTAATGGAGCCCTAAAGCACACCTTTGTCAAATTTTGTGTTCTACATCAAATAAACTATCAATTAATCATCTATTCACATCCAATTAACATATTCTAACATCTATTAACAAAATCAAACACTAAATCATCAAACCCTTCATTACAACTTTAAATTAGCTCGACAAATTAGGGATTTCTAACAATTAGTATCAATTAATGTATTCTAACTATAAACCCATCAAATTCAACCTAAATAACATCTATTTAAACCAAAAGATTAAACAAAACAACTTCTTACCTCAATGGAGCAATGTGGCGAATTCTTTCCCTCCAAATATTTGAAATTCTTCAAATTTCCAAGCAATCTAATGGATGGAAAAGGTAGAGCAAAGATAAATCTCAATTTTTCTATGAATTTCTTTAAGAAAACTTGATAGAAATTGAAGTAGAATTAATGGAATAGAAGGAAGAAGGGTTCGGCTTCAAAGAGAAGAAGAAGAAAAAGAAATTGAACAAATTTTCCTAAGTGTTGGCTTTATAGAAAAATCAATTGGAAAATTATAATTAACTCCAACTTTCATCCATCACACTTTGGTCCAAAATCTTCTGTAATTTATTCTGTCAATTTCGTCAGGAATTGGATTTCAAAGTGGGGAGTTAATAGGCTTATTTTAATTTATACTTATTTATAAAAATAGTTCTGGAGTCATTCTGTAACTCCGACCGACTAATTTCTACTATTCACCTTAAACTTCCATTTATTTATCATTTTGTCATTAGTTACTTTTTCAGTGTTCCTAAATGATTTTCACTTATTTCTTTTTACCAAAATTACACATAAATTATGGTGATATTTTACCCCTAAGTCAACTTCAGAAACTCTTCTGTTGACCGAACTGCTAATTTCTGTGCAGTATTTCCAACACCGCCACTTTCCGAAAAAATAGCAATTTTATTTTCTAACTGTGTCTCTAAAATTATTTTCCATCATTTCAAGACTAATGAACCACAAATTGAGAATTAATTCATGCATATGAGTTAGGAATTTATAGGGTATTACATATGTTTTCTCTTAGTTATGCAAAATCCCTAGCCATCTCTTCTGCAAGACATTGCTCTATAAACTGAGCAACCTTATTCCAGACCTTTATGGTTTCAGGTTGGAAATCCAGACTTGAATCTAAATCTACTAGTCTCAGAAATAATTTTGGTGCTTCTTCTCGTCCCTTAATCATGGACAATACTCTTGTAATGAGAGTATATTGGGATAGTAACAAATACTTTACCATCTTCGAGAATGACATAATTGCTTGCATAAATTGCTTTCTTTATGCTAGCTTTGAAATTTTCAATTTTCACAGTTTAGGTAATAATCTTGTTTTCTTTATACATGTTAAAATAAAAATTTAAGTTCTGATTATTAACTTTTGTGGGTCAACAAATTCCTTAACCATAACAGGACGGAGATCCTAAATTTGATAAGGATAATGAACAGTTCCATCCTCACCACAATCCATAATTGTGCTAATAATATAACTGGTAATTATTCTTGAGTCTGTACTCAAGAATTTTAAGGATTCCTGCACAACAATTGGAAGTGATTTTCACAAATCATTATCATTTCTATTGATTTCGATAATTTCTGTTAGTCTTGCATCTGTGTAGCAAAGACTATCTTTTTGCATTTTTGAGGGAATTTCTGAGGAAATTCTTAGATTTAGACCTCCATATCCTTGCCAATGGATGTAACATAGAACACTCTTTGAGAGAATGATCTATTGAGTCCACCTTTTTAATCTTTATGATATAGGTCACTTCTGGTGGAATGTATGAACTCATTTCATAAAAAAGTTTATCCCTTTCAATTACTTGTTGAAGGAAATCCTCTTCATCCTTCTTGTGGATTTCAAGCTGTTTTTCTAAGTATGAAATATATAAAACAACTTCATCTACAAAGTATTGTAGTTACTAGAAGTTTCTTTTGGCTAATCCTCCATGCAATCTAGAACACAACATAGATCAATCTTTTGAAAGACCATAATCGTACTTTATGAAGTACCAGACATTTTCATCCTTGCAGATGTTTGAAGCCTCAAGCTTATCTACCCTCATAATCTTCATGAATGTCTTCAGATTCTTTCATTATGATTTTCGTAGAAGATTGTTGGATTACCTATTTTTTGAATTCATATGTTCCAAAAACAATATCCCAATTTAATTCATCATAATCAGGATTTTCATCCTCCAAGCTTTTATCAGCTTTATCCTCGTCACGAGTTTTGTTTTGGAATCTGTGAAGATTCACTGGCCTTTCCAATAGCCTTGTGTTTGTGATTTGATACATCACCAGAGTTTTTACAACTATCCTCATGTAACGGAGTTTGATTTGGAACTTTTAAATGCTCATTAGCCTGTTGATTTGGAATCGATAAAGATTTACTTGCACTTTCAAAAGCCTCTTGGTTTAGAACTCGAGGTTCCTTGGCACTTTCATTGGCCTTTTGGTTTGGAACCACTGAAGGTTCACCAACACTTCCACCAGCCTTCTTTGAGCCATCATGGCTACCCTCCTATGAAGGAGTTGGACATTGCAGCCTTCCCATAGTGGCTATTTCACCTTCATCCTTTTGATGAAGTTCCTCTTTAAATCCTTTTACTTGTTTAGGAGTAAGGCCAAATTTTTTGGCTACTTTTTCATAAAAGTCTTCAGAGACTTACGCTTTTGGAGCCAGAGGTTTTTTCTCTTCATTCTTTTGAATCAAGGATTTCTCCTTTGGCTTTTCATTAGCCTTTTTTGGACTAACTAGTTCTTTCGAATTTGCTGGCTTCTTCTTAAGATATTCTGTAGAGATATGTCCTTGAGATTTAATTATCCAGCACATAATATCTTTTGATATTACAGTTTTTCTTTTCATTCCTAAGGAACCAGAGTCATCGCTCTTGAAGTCTTTACTCCCTTTCTCAACTTTCTTAGTGCATTATTTTCGAGTATGGCCCTCTTTTTTGCAAATCCAACGTAACTTATTTTCGGCAACAATATCCATCTGCAAAATTAGACAATTCACTAGAAAGAGAATCAACTATTACATTTTATCAAAAGGAATATATTCAATATTAAACCTATAATAGCTAAACCATTCTTGCAATCTTAAAAGTCTAGTTTGTCTAGCCTCTTTAAGATTCAGATTCATAAATCCTTTTACATAGGTTGAATATATTCTAATTACGAATCTCTTAGGAGCCAAGAAGATGTAAAAAGCTTTTATACCATTTTTTACCCCTAAGACTTCATTTTCATGAATTGGATAATTAATTTATGATCCTTTAAATGTTCCAAACCAATACTTACATATTCATTTTGGTTTTCTATCTTTGATTTTTAATATTGCTCCCCAGGATTTTTTTGAAGCATTTGTCTCCAAGACTAACTCATCTACGTTTGACGGTAAATTAAGACAAGACAAATTTTTCATTTTATCTTTTACCTGTATGACAGCCTGAGTGTCCTCATCATCCCAAAACTAAGGAACTTTATCAGATGTTTTCTTTGATGTTCTTCCTAGGTATTTGGAAAGATTTTTCATGAACTATCTAGCATAATTAGCAAGTCCGCAGAGTCTTTGCACTTGCTTCCTATCTTCTAGTTCATCAGGAAAGTTAATAAGTTTTTTCAGAAATGTGTCTTTGTAGCCTAATTTTTCCTTTTTCAATTTCCATTCCTAAAAAATTTATATTTTTCTTAAACTATTCTTTCTTTCAGATAGAATCATACCTTCATATTTGAAGATATCAGTCACTTGTTCAAGGTGACTCATATATTCTTTTTCATTATTACTAAAAACTAACACATCATCTATATAGACTACACAAAATTTTTTCAATGCTTTAAAAGCCTTGTCCATTTTGCGTTGAAACATGCCTGGAGTATTTTTCAAGTCGAATGGCATTACCAACCATTCATACATCTCTTACGGTACATTAAAGGTTGTAAAGGCTACATAGTCTTCTTCCATTTTTACCTGCCAATAATCACTTTTTAGATCAAATTTAGAAAAGATAGAAGGTTGTTTAAGACTTACCCTATCTATGACATCTCCTACTGTAGGGATCTTATAACTATCATCCTTTGTTGCTTTATTTACCTGACGAAAGTCTATAACTATTCGTATTTTTTCCCGCACCTGCTCTACATGGTTTATTACCATAAATATTGGACTAGAATGTAGGCTATTACTATCCCTAATCAAACTTTTTTCGAGCAATTCAAGAATCTGCTTGTCCAATTCATCTATCATCTCATTGATATATATTATATTTCTGGTACTGATGACAGTGTTGGGATTTTTTAGCTCTAATTTAGCACCGATAATTTTAGCGGATCTTCACTAAAATTATCAAGTAATTTTACAAGAAACTTATACCACTTAGTTCCTTTCAGCTGGGGTCGTGTAATAGGTTTTTCTATCATACCTTGTGCTTTAAAACACAATTGTTCGTACTAAGAGGTAACCTCTGACGCTTGATCAAATAAATAATCTAGCCAAGTTTCACCATGCTGGGCTTGCACTCTGAATGCTTGTTCACATGGTATAGATCCATACAACTCTGATATTTTAACTGGATAAAAATTAAATTTTAACTTATTTTTAGAATTTATCAGAGATGTGATTTTTACACCTCCAATTGAGATGTAATCATCGTCCTGTACCCATTTAGAAAAGTATTTCCTAAAATGATATCTACATCTAGATCAGGGAGTGTCAAGACCTTATCAATAGTGAACTTTTGTCCACTTATGATAATAGGAACTTGTTTTGCAAATTGTATCACTAAGTTCACTTCTCCACCTGCCATACGTAGAATCATAGGTTAGGTCAATGATTTCCACCATTCATCAAGGAGTGCATTAGGTCTAGCACTAGTGATCGTTGTACCTATGTCAACTAAGGTATCCAAAGAGTAATCATGATAACAAGAAAATTTAAGTGTTAAAGAAATGTATGTACTCAAACCTAATTCTTATATACTAAAAATCTTTGATGATACTATGGTATCAGGACATACTATTTTTCAGACTTTCTCGAAAGGAATTGTCCGTTGCTGAGAAATTTTTTGTATTTCTTTTACAATCTCAGGAACTAGTGTTAGATGCTTAACCATCCTTACATTTTCTCGAATTTCTTCATCTTCATATATAGGTAAGCTAATAGTCTTGTATCCTACAATGGTTCTACCTTCGGAAGATAATTGTGTATCTTCCTCCTGGATTGGTATCCTAGGGACTTCTTCTCTAATTATTGATGAAGTGGAATTACTTTTAGGTAATCGAGGGACATGATATGATCTTCTAGGAGGATCAGAATTCCTAAGATTTCTCATAAGTTCATCTAGGTTAAAGGTGATATATCTATCCCTTTGTGTGATTTGAGAGGAACCTATCGACCTTGATGTCTCTACTGGTTCTTGAACAACCCGACTCCTAGGTCAAGATAACTTTAAATGATTAATTTCTTTTCTATGAAACAATCTATAGTTATCTGAACCTTCATTGAATAACTCTGTAATTTTAGATATATTCTTTACTCCAGGATTTGTTGTATTAATCAGTCTAAAAATCATCCTAGTGTGATACTCTTAATATTTAGCTTAGGAATTCATTCTATTCATATTCATGGATTTAATCCTTAGTAATAAAGAATTATCCAAATACTTATCCTTTACTGACATCATATAGTTAGGATAAGTTTGGAACCAAACCGGACCATGTGCAAGGTTAGTATGGACCCCTGATATTAGTTGATCTTGAAACAAATTTCATCTTTTATCTAACATAGTTGCTATCACAGGATTATCGGCTAACAAATTGAATAGCGGTATTAGTCCTACTTGGACTAGACCAATGTGGATATATTGGATGTTCCCTTTGATTTAGCTACCAATTCCCTTATTTTTGGTAAATTAATTAAAGGTATGTCCAACGTTTCTAATTCTGTACTAGAAACTTAAGCCGTAAATTCTGACTAGGAGACATCTACTATGGACCTAAAACTAAATTTAGATTTATTGTAAATAGTATTGATGTCAACTTTTGGGAGATTCAATTTTAGGCAACTTTTGGATGGATCATCGTACTAGAAAGATTCTTCCTGCACCAGAGAAGTATTTAAGGGGATCATCTCTTCATCTATGAGCTCTTCTTCCATATTCATCATGAATAACTGGGCTGTCCAAAGATCATATTCATCTATATCAGTTTTATATTCAGAAACTACTTCATAAATAGAATCTATTTCAGAATCTATGTCAGAATATTCATCTTCTTCTATTGGCTCATAGACAAGATTCTCATCTTCGAAGAAAATTCTTCTAAGATTTTCTTTTTACTTGTTCTTTTATGGACAAACATTTGTTTTATGATCTTTTGAACCATAAATCTAACAACAAGAACAACTACTTAGATGTTTCCCTTGTGGGCACTTAAGGGATCTAACATATTTTTTCTTAAAGGCCTTTATTATGTCCTTATCCTAAGGTTGTTTCTCCTTCTAATAAACCTAAAAGGTTTATTAAACCTCCTTTTGTTGCTTCTATCATTTTTGATATTCTTCTTTTTCTATATCTTTTAAATATTTTTCTTTTTTGTATCACAAGAATAACATCCTGCTTTAGATATTTTTCTTATTTCTTTCTCATTTATTATAGCACACCCGTACGTACTAGGAACATATTCAATCTGAGAGCAACAACTCTTATTAAAATAAGGAAGATGTTTTACATCTTATCTTACTTGAAGTTCAGTACATGCCTTTCTTAAGGCACACCTAACCACCTGTATCTTACCTACTAATCCATCAACCACCTTTTTTTTCATTTAAGAAGAGTTGATAGGCATTCTTTGCTACCTTTGGCCATGGTTCTGGGAGCTTAGCAAAAAAAATAATGTTGACATGTAATTTTGAGTATTAAGATCAAGATTATAATAATATTTTTAAAATTTACATGCATAATTGTCAAAATAATACATGTCACATATCTGTAGTTTCATCAATGCCATTAAAGATTGTTATCTTTTTAATGACTTAGTTGAAATTGAGAAATCACAAAATTCACTTTTCAGGGCATCTACTATGATAGCTAGAATCTCATCTACAAGAACTGCTTTTCTAATTTCATATCTAATAGAGATTTGGACTACTAGCTGATCTCAAAAATTTTTAGCATTGCCAACCATGGTGGCTTTGCAAAGTTTGTAGGTGACCTCAGTTGAGTAGCTACCTGCTCTAGTTGTAAACCTTATCATGGTAATCCACTCATCTATTCTTTTAGATGCATTCTTTTCACAATCTAAATTTAGAAAAGCTACCAGGGTGATTACTGGCCTTAATGAATTATCCCTAGGTTGAAATTATGGTTTTGTCTTACGGGAATAATTAGGCTTATATTATGTCATCTTTATAGTAAGATTATAGCAAGAAGCTCATTAAATATCATATCATCTAAGTGTAAAGGAGTTTCTTCTACCAGACCTAAAGTCTTCAGCTGCTTTGCTACTCTCTTGGTTAGCAGCTCTTATGTCAGAGTCATCAATATAAGGAACTATTTTGTCTTTCCTTAATTGCAAAATTTCTTTTTCAGAAATAGGCTTTGAGAATCCAATAAGTTTTTTCAAAACTCTTTCTCGCTCAGTTGTATCAAGTCTTTCATTCACCAATTTTTTCACTTCTTTTGCTAAGACATTTCTTTATTCTGGTGAATCACCTATATTTCTTTTTGCATGCAACTATACAAGAAAAAGGTTCATTTCATTATGAATATTTTAAAGAGACTTTTATACTTTGAAAATTAAAATTAAAGAATTTTACTGCTACAAATTAAAATTAAATGACCATAAAATAATTAAATTTAAGTTGAAAAATTATGAGTGAAATAAACCCAACAAATATAGTTTGGTGGTTAACACGATGCTTAAACACCCCTTGGAGATGGGTTTGAACCATAGAGCTTTATACATTATATATTTTACGCAAATAATTACTATTTTACTTTAAAATAATATTTAAAAATTTATTATATACCAAATAAGAATTTTAATTAGCTAACATATATATATATATATATATATATATATATATATAATAAAATTTTAAAATTAATAAAAATTCGGGTCATTACAAACCTAGATTTACGAAAAATAATTCCACATACCCCTATGTGCAAAAGTATAAAACCTCACGATACTGCATAAAAAAAATATTAAACATCACTATTCTTTTCAAACTGATTACTATAGAAATTTTTCTTTTCGATGAATACCGCTATTGCCTGATAGAAGGGGGCTATGGTCCCCCCGATATTTAAAAAAAAAAATTATATGTATATATATAATTTTTGGCATAATAAAACGACACCACTTCAGTAAATTTGTCTTTTTTTACTAATCTCATAATCTCTCTCTCTTCAAGTGGCTCCTTCAATTTCAATCTCAATTTCCCCCCATTCCTCGGCAAAACTCTAACCCCTCAAAATTAAATAGCCAGATTAGAAGAATCTGTAGAGAAGAGGATTCTCAGGTTTTAGCTGGTTTCACTCTCGTTGTTTTTACAAGTTTCCATTTTATGGGTACTTGAGCAAGAGTAAAGTTAGGGATATAAGCTTCACAATTTATCTGATAAAACGGAAACTGATAGCTTTTTGTTGATGCATAGATATGGTGTTCTGAAAATTTGATTAAACTATTATTACTAAGTTTGAGTAAATTTTTCCTAAAAATTTGCTGGCTATGTTTATTTTGGTGGTAAACAGTAGTTTTACTGCTTTCTGTTATGCCATTTTGTGCTCGAGAATTGATGCTTAGTTGGTTTGTTGATGGTAGTAAAGGAAATGAAAATTTAGGGAAGTGATTGCTTGTATTTGATGTTCAAAAATGAAGGCCTTTGGAAAGCCTTATGGATTTTGTTGATCAGTGATAAAGCTGAATGTGTATTCAATGTTCAAATTAATTGTATTCAATGTTTTACAAATTGGAAATGAATGAATTGTGTCTAAGTTTAGATAAATTTAGTAGCATGCAGACCTAGTGAGTCTAAGTGGAGCCCATCTGCTGGAAGTACCATGAAAGGGGAATGGAGGTGAACACAACAAAACTCAATTTTAGCATGATCTTAGTAGCTAATCATCCTAAGTTTAGTAGCTTGACCGTGATACCGATGCGCGTGAGATGAATGTGCCAATTGATAGATATCTAAATAGTGATTTTTTTGCAGAAATATTATGAGTTCCTCGGGTTTAGGAATGCAACGTCTGGTTGTGTTGTAGTTGTTCTTTGCCTAGCTATTTAACAATTAGTTAGGATGATAATTAATTCATAATAGGACAAGTGTGTTGGGTTATTGTGTTTAAACATATTTAATTATAAGCACAATAGGATTAAAAATGGTAAATATGACAGTTGAAACATTTCCCTGCTGTGGTTTGGTGCTCCATGCCTCGATTTTTTACACACTGATTCTATTTTCCATGCATGTTATGCTATTCATCTTGTTCAAAAAAACCAAATTTCACTATTTGTTTTCGACATAACAAGAAAGCAGTACTGCAAGGTATTTAAGATAATATGCAATAAACAAAACCAAATCAAGCCATGTAGTAGGTTTGTAGCCCTAGTTTACACAGCATTCAAAATTCACATCAACCTCAAATGAAAAACAAGTCATAAATCATAACTTTAGAATTATATATATATATATAACTTTTCCATCACATCAAATTAAATTGAAGGAATTAAATTCAATTGATTTGAAATCAGTTATGCGCTAAAAATTAATCTAATTAATGATAATATTAAATAATTAGTTCATTATATTAATAAACCAATTATTTTTATTTATTTCAACTTAATTAGTGTATCAATTTTAATATATTGAAATTTGAATTTTTTGCTTCTTTTTTGAATATATATTTCTTAAAAAATTTTATAGATGGGAAGATACAAATTTTTGATAGTTTTTTCCAAAAAAAAAAAGAGTTAAGAATTTAAAAACAATTAAGAATTCAAAAATTATTGAAACTAGTCGCAGAAAAACTCAAAAGCTCAAAAAGAGTGTCAAGTTTTAATTTTGAACTTGATCCATGCTTGAAACAATAAATATGTAATATCCTGTAGATCAAAGTGACAAAATTTAAGAAAGTTATATAACTGTGGGTCATTTTCAATATAGACTTTCAAATTATCTGAAATCTAAGTGATCTGAATCTAATCATCCTCGTCGTTTTGTATCTTAATGGTTTGATTTATTTCCTTCATGGCTGAAATATTCTCCATCAAAAGATGCTACTTTTTGTCGTCCTTGCATTCTCTTTAATAAGCCAAGGGCAAACTCTGGCAAAAAAACATTCATAATTGATGGTTTTCGAAGCTGGAGAAAAATTAGGAATGGAAAAGATTGTGCTTTCTTGAATCATGTGGGGAGTGATTTAAACTCGTATCATATAAATGTTGAAAGAGCATGTCATGTCTCAATATATACAACGACATCTTGAAAAATGCACCTTGCAACAAATTGCAAGAAACCGTTTACGTTTGAAGGTATCTATCGATGTAATTAGGTTGCTTGCCTGCCAGGAGCTTGCTTTAAAGATCATAATGAAAGTGAAGGGTCAGCTAATCGAGGTAATTTTATTGAGTTACTAAAGTTATTGGCATCATACAATAAGGAAGTCGCAGAAACTGTGTTAGATAAAGCTCCACAAAATGCCATTTACACATCTTCCACAATACAAAAAGAGATCTTGCAAGTTTTTTTTGACAAAGAGAAAAGATGTATTTGTGAAAAAATTAGGGATACAAAGATTTGTTTAATTGTAGATGAAGCTTGTGATGAATCAAATAAAGAGCAAATGGCTATTGTCTTAAGGTTTGTTGACATGAATGGTCTCGTGAAAGAGTTTTTTTTTTTTTTTTTGTCTTATTCATGTTTGTTACTACCCATTTCCGGATCGCGATAGTCTTAGGATGCGGGAGATGCTAATGGCGACCGACATCCGTAAAATCTAGTATCACATGCACAATCTATAATCATCAATTTATTATCCACTTTACTTAATTACCATTCATTCAGTCATTCTGTAATTCTTACTGTAATTGAATGCAATTGGCTGTAACAGTCATTATATCATACCATATGATCATCACATATCTCATATAATATTATCACATACATATAAATATTCATATCCTAACTATCTCATACATACCCCATGGAGCAGCTAGATTATGAACATCAAAATACAGAATTCAGAATATATACATCAAATCACAGCAAGCAGAAATCCTCAGATGACAGACGACGGGATTCTGCAATCTACTCCTCTCCTGAAATAGTTAAACAAAGAAAATGTGAGTACATAAGATACTCAATGAATCTATATGCATCACTAAATAAGTAATAGGTAATAAATGGAACAATGGTACTAATAGGTTAAGATAAACAATATACAGAATCAATAACAGGTGACAGAATAGTCAAAGAACATGTCATAAGCTCGGTATCATATGGAAAGACAGATAAAGGGATGGACTGTATGAAATCATACAATCTCCAGTAGAATTAGTATGGACTATATGCGAATATACAGTCTCCAGTAATATCCATATCAGTAAGCATAAGACTAATCAGGTTTTATGGTAAGGACCATAACCCCTTCTAGTTAGGGTACCAATAATATAATGTGCACATCGTAGATAGTATTTTTTCACTACTCTGTCGGAGTGGTAGCTCTATCAAGCCACATTAAGATCAATATAAGGAAGCAACATATCAATGGACACCATTATGCAATAATGGTATCCTCCATATCAATAAGCTCAATATCAATCAATCAATTATCAATAGAATGAATGGATTTGCAATAGATGATATATAATCAATGACAAATAGTTTGGTAATCAATAAAGATATGAAACAAAAGTTAGCTCGGCAAAGGAAAACGGTAGGCCAATTGGCATACCAATGTCGCTAGCGATGATCTACCTTAATCTTCTGAGGATCTACCTTAATCCCTTCCTTGCATATCACATACCCAAGGAAACACACTTCAGTTAGCTAAAACTAGCATTTAGATAACTTAGCATATAACTGATGCTCCCGAAGTATCTGCAAAACAATCCTCAAATGCTTCACATGCTCCTCCTCACTCCTAGAATAGATAAGTATGTCATCAATGAATACAATGATAAACTTATCCAAAAATGACCTGAACACCCTGTTTATCAGATCCATAAACGCAGCCGGTGTATTGGACAACCTGAATGGCAATACTAAGAACTCATAATGCCCATATCGGGTCTTGAAAGCAGTCTTAGGTACATTACCCTTCTTAATTTTCAACCGGTGATATTCATACCTCAAATCAATCTTCAAAAAATGGCAAGCCCCCTACAGCTGATCAAACAAGGCATCTATCCGAGGCAATGGATACTTGTTCTTCACTGTCACCTTGTTCAGTTGCTTATAGTCTATACACATCCTCAAAGAGACATTCTTCTTCTTTACAAACAATACCGGTGTACCCTAAGGAGAACTACTCAGTTTGATAAACCCTCTATCCAATAGCTCCTATAACTGCACCTTTAATTCCTTTAATTCCTTCAATTCAGCTGGAGTCATTATGTATGAAGGAATGGATATAGGATCAGTGCCTGCATGCACCTCAATATCCCTATCTGGGGCAATCCTGGCAACTGCTCAGGAAATACATCAGGAAACTCCTGAACTACCGGTATCTGATCAAGTTGTACAGAAGACTTCTGCACATCTATCTCATGAGCCAAATAAGTTGAACAACCTTTCCTAATCATCCTCCTGGCCTGGATAGCAGAAACCATATTAACCCTAAACTCCCGTATATCACCCTAAAACTCAAACTATGACTGCCCTTCAGGCTGAACCTGACTTTCTTCTGATAACAATCGATAACTGCCCGATGCCTCGTAAGCCAATCCATACCCAAAATAACATTTAACTCTAAAACAGGCAACTCAATCAAATCAGCACGCAATATATTATCATCAATCTCAATCATACAGTCAGGATAATAATAATCCACATCAACACTCTCACCCATAGGAGTAGCAATCACCAAAGGTACATCTAACAATCTCCTTCCTTATTCAATTTAGGTGCAAAGTGTGGTGACACAAAGGAGTGAGTAGCACCCAAATCAAATAAAACAACTGCAATCTCATTCTGAATCAGAATAGTACATGTGAACACGTTGTCTGATCTCTGAGCCTCCTAGGTGTTGACTGCAAACACTCTGCCCTAACTCCTGCCCGTTGGGGCCTGACTACCACTAAGAGCCTATCCTCCCCTGCCTCTTCCTCTACCTGAAGCCTCTCTGCCCATGTTTTGACTCATCTGCACCACCGGCTGAGAAACAGTAACAGATGGCTGTTGCTCAGTCCTCAATGGACATCTATTAGCATAGTGGCCCTACTAGCCACATCTCAAACAAGCACCAGTCTGTCTCCAACACTCCCCTCCATATCTCCGACTACAAAATCCACAACTAGGAATACTGGGTGTCTGTGCAGCTGGTCTCGAAGAACCATGAGAATAGACAGGTGTTGACTGAACCACTAGTGGTCCCCTACTCTGCACTCTCCTCCTCTGACAACTGGCTGAAGATCTCTGATCAAACCATGGCACTGACTCTATCTGCCTAGCTTGGGAGCTGCTCCACCCCTCCTAATCTGAGATCCTGGACCCCTTTTCCTCTTATGGACCCTCTTTGCCCTCTTTGTTTTATACTTCTCTTCCATCTGTGTGGCCTTATTAATAATTGTAGTCAGAGAAGTAAACTCTGTAGCCAATAATGCATTATGAAGTGCAGCATGTAAACCCTTCCTAAACCTGCTAATCAGATCAGCCTCAGTAAGAATAATGTGAGTAGTATATCTACTCAGCCTTATGAACTCCTCTGCATACTCCTCTACTGATCTGTCTCCCTGCTCTAACTGCTTAAACTGAATTAGGTTATGGGTCTTCACCCACTTAATAATAAACTCATCAATAAGCCCCTGTCGAAACTCAATCCATGTAGGTGGATGCTCACCATATAACCTGGGCTCCATCCTCCTCGAAAACCAAGTCCATGCCTTCCCTTTCAATAACAACCCAACAAGCTCTACTGCTCTCAACTCAGAACAAGGTAGTCTTCTAACTACCTTCTCAACCTCCTCCAAGAAATCCACAGGGTCACTGCCTCTGTCGCCCTTAAATTTCGACAGGTTTAGCTTTAAAAAGCTAAACATAGATACACCACCCTCCTCAATCACTCTGCGGCCTCTCTATACAGCGGGCTCCCTAGGAACCCTTACTGGCTGCACAGGAGCCGGTGCAATTGGTATTGCCTCTAATGCCACAGGTGGAGGCACTGGTGGTGGCGGCACATTCTGACGCTCCTGCCTCAAATCAACTAAATCTCTGCATAACTCCATCAACCTCCTCATCATCTCAACTCTACAGGGATCGTCGCCCCTCTCTGTATCCTCTAAAGTCCATCAGGATCTGGACGAACCCTCTGAAATTGAAATCTCCCTCACCAGGGACTCATTAGAGGCAACCTCTGCCTCACGAGTATCTTTGTCCCTATCGTTGGATATCTCTGTAATCTGTCAGGAAAAATAAAAACACACTCAGAATATAATAGAAATGCAGAATATTAACATATAACTGACAATAACAGCAAAGGACGACAAAGGAAATCCTATGCTCCATGGTTTACTTAATTCTACCCCATTCTATACTTAGTCACTATTCCTCTGTAATTTAAGTACTATTCATCTATAACCTAGAACTCCAATGTTTGTAACCTAAACCTCTGATACTACCTCTTTCATGACCTATTTCTGGATCACGACGGTCCTAAGATGCGAGAGATGCCAATGGCGACTGGCACCCGTAGAACTCAGTATTACATGCACAATCTATAATCATCAATTAATTATCCATTTTACTTAATTACCATTCATTCTATCATTCTGTAATTCTTACTATAATTTAATGCAATTGGCTATAACAGTCATTATATCATACCATATGATCATCACATATCTCATATAATATCATCACATACATATAAATGTTCATATCGTAACTATCCCATACATACCCCATGGAGCAGCTAGATTATGAACATCAAAATACAGAATTCAGAATATATACATCAAATCACAACAAGCAGAAATCCTCGGATGACAGATGAAGGGATTTTGCAATCTACTCCTCTCTTGAAATTGTTAAACAAAGAAAAGGTGAGTATATAAGATACTCAGTAAATCTATATGCATCACCAAATAAGTAATAAGTAATAAATGGAACAATGGTGCCAATAGGTTAAGATAAACAATATACAGAATCAATAACAGGTGACAAAATAGTCAAAGAACATGTCATAAGCTCGGTATCATATGGAAAGACAGATAAAGGGATGGACTGTATGAAATCATACAATCTCTAGTAGAATCAGTATGGACTCTATGCGAACATACAATCTCCAGTAATATCCATATCAGTAAGCATAAGACTGATAAGGTCTTATGGCCAAGACCATAACTCCTCCTGTCTAGGGCACCAATAATACAATGTGCACATTGCCGATAGTATTTTTCCACTACCCTGTCGAAGTGGTAGCTCTGTAAAGCAACATTAAGATCAATATAAGGAAGCAACATATCAATGGACACCATTATGCAACAATGGTATCCTTCATATCAATAAGCTCAATATCAATCAATCAATTATCAATAAAATCAATGGCATTGCAATAGATGATATATAATCAATAACAAGTAATTTGGTAATCAACAAAGACATGAAATAAAAGTTGGCTCGGCAAAGGAAAACGGTAGGCCAATTGGCATGCCAATGTCGCTGGTAACGATGGCATTCAAATGGTAGGCCTATAGAATAGAAGGCAATAGGCTAATAGCAAAAACAACTACGCATTTTATCAAACACTTGGTGGGCATAAATTGGCAAGCCAATAGGTTAGGTTTTGGTGCAAGTTTGGCTTGCCCATTTCAATCAACAACAAACCACATTGGCAATAACACAATAGGTATCAAATAATCAAGATTAAACAATATAAAATGGATCAAAATGGCTATGGAATTCAAGACAAAAATCAAGTAAAACCAAGGCAAGTGAATAGTACCTTAGGTTCGGCCAAGACAAGAAATTTTCATATGCATTCCAATGATCAATCTAAGGTATTAGGCATGTTATTTGATGCATATAAGACTCACCTAATTCTTCCAATTGCTTTGGAAACTTGATTTCTACCACAATTCTTCAAATGAGGCAATTAGGGCAACTTGGCAAATCTTTGAATTCTACACCAAATAATCCATCAATTAGTTACCTAATAACTTTCAATTAACATAATCTAGCATCAATTAACATAAACTAACTCTAATCAATATAGCTAAAGCATACAACTTCAATTAGGTTAGGCAATTTGGGCATTTCTATCAAAATGCGTCAATTGATGCAATCTAACCTAAAACTCATTCAATTCAACCTCAAAATCATCTAACTAAACCATAAAATTGAACAAACAAATTGGTTATCTCTTGATGATGATCTAGCTGAAATATTAATGGAGTTCTTCCTTGAATTCCTTTAGCTTTCCAAGTAATCTAAGAATGGAGGATGGAAGAACAATGGTTAAACTTAAGTTTTCTATGAATTTTTCTAAAAAATTTGATGTAAAATGATGAAGAAATGGATAGGGAAAGGATGATGAGTGGTTCGGCCAAAACAAGAAGATGAAGAAGAAGATGGGAAAATTTTCTAAGTGTTGCCTTTTATACTAAAGTCATATGGCAAATTACATTTAAGTCCTTAAGTTTCAAAGTAATTAGGTTTTGACCCCAACTTCTTCTGTAATTTATTTTGTCAATTCTGTTAGGATTTGGATTTCAATGTGGGGAATAAATAAGCTTATTTTAATTTATACGTATTCATAAAAATGGTTTCAGAGTCATTATGTAACTCCGACAGACCAATTTCTACTATTCACCTTAAAGTTCTTTTTATTTACAATTTTGCTATTGGTTACTTTTTCAGTGTTCCTAAATATTTTTTCACTTCTTTCTTTTTATCAAAATTACACATGCATTAAGGTGATCTTTTACCCCTGGTCCAATTCAGAAATTCTTCTGTTGACCGGACTGCTAATTTCTAGGAAGTGTTCCCGATATCGCCGCTTTTCGAAAAAGTAACTAGTTCGCTTTCTAACTGTGTTTCTAAAATTATTTCCCATCATTTTAAGACTTTTGAACCACATACTGAGAACTAAATCATGCATATAAGTTATAACTTTCTAGAGTATTACAATGTTGCAAATACCAAATCCTTAACTCTAAAAGATGAGATCTTTTTAGTCCTCTCTCATAACAATCTTGATATTCAGAGTATTTGGGGTCAATGATATAATGGGGCAAGCAATATGCAAGGTGAATGGAATGGTTTATAGGCATTAATGCTTAAAGAGTGTCTGTATGCTTATTATGTCCATTGTTTTGCTCATCGTCTACAATTGGCATTGGTTGCATCATATAAAGAGGTAATTGAACTTTATAAATTCTTTGATAAATTGGCCTTTATTATCAATGTTATTAGTGCCTCTAACAAGCGAAGTGATGAATTGAGAAATGCACAAGCGGAAGAAATTACACATCTTATTTCTATTGAAGAGCTTGAGATTGGAACGAGGTTAAACCAAATTGGTGCTTTACAATGGGCTGCAGATACTCGATGGAGTTCAACCAAATTGGTGCTTTACAATGGGTTACAGATACTAGATGGAGTTCACACTTTAGATCAATTTTAAGCTTGATAAAAATGTTTAATGCAATGCATAATGTGCTACTAACAATTATCATTGAAGGCACCACTGCTGCACAACGCGAAAAGGTAGATTCATCGTATGATTCTTTATCTTCTTTTAAGTTTGTATTTATTCTAAATGTTATGAAAGAAAATTTAGAGGTCAACGTATACTTTGTAAAAATTTGCAGTGACAGTCTTATGATATTCTTAATTCTATCAAACTTGTCTCAACAATGAAGTTGTTATTACAAAAGTTAACAGATGTTGGATGGGATGATTTGGTGAACAATGTTAAATCTTTTGTGAGAAATATAACATAAATATTCTAAATATGGGTGAAGATATATTTCGAGGAGGGGACAAGCTCGACATCAATCGGATGTAATTACGATAGAGTACCATTATCGAGTGAACATCATCATTGCTATATTTACAACTAAATGAATTAAATAGTAGGTTTATGTCATACTCCAACTCCAGTGGTATGATGGTCTTAGGGCAAGGATATGCTTAAGGCCACCATAAATCCGTTGAACACCCATAACATGTATATCACACACATCATATATCTATATCATATATAGTTATCATCAAGCATAGTCAATTTTATGAATCATATAATCATCATTCATGCATTTGGTTACATCACCATATGATTTCCTCTTATTTCTTACCGATCAAAAGATATATTCTACATCTATAAGGAACAAGGAACAACCCACAATGTCAATCTAGACATCAAAATAGTATCATTCTCAACATCTAACTATGGAGCTCTAGAGTATACTCCTCATACATATATAATTACATTAATACATAATAATGGATTATAAATGAATTACATAGAGTCTTTTTGGAGGAAAAGATCAATAAGCTTTGTCTTCTATATTAGTTCCCTCTCGAGCTACACTATCACCTGAAATCTATATAAGATGAGTGAGCCTTCAATTCAGTAAGATATAAAACATGCAAGGAATAGGTTGAGCCAAAGAACTTAAGTATGAAAGTATCATGGGGTTATACTTGCAAGGATCACAAGTGCTCACAACTGAATAGTACTATCAAACAAATCATAAGATAGAATTGTTATAATCATAATGTATCGGTAGCCTTACTATCTTATCATGTTACATATGCTTGGCTAAGCATATGCCTAGAGCTCATGGCCCCCTTCTAGGTGAAAAACTGATAAAAACCCTATCAGCTAAGCTCCCAAAGTGCACATTCGACCAATGAATTTACTCTCATTGGGAAAAGCATTTTATATATGCATATCATATGGTCATATAGCTTGGATTTCTCAAAGAATCACATTGTTCACAAGACCATCAACATATGAATATGAATTCATTCAAATTAGCAACTAGGTTTCTTATGAGCTTGGTCCAATGAAAGATAACTAAGTCTTTCACATTAATTAAAGTGATTTTATGGAACAAGTTATCATCAATTTAATAACATAGTGGAAAATTCATTGAATAGGATAACAATACAATATTTCATAATATATATATTGAATACATATACATTGGGAAGAATTGAATAATCAATTCAAAGAACAACATGAATGTGCAATTTTTATAGTTATTTCAAAGTAAATTATCCTTGTAAATCCCTCAATTACTTGTGTATGCCATAATCTTTTTCTATTCCCTTTAGTTCTCCTCTCCCATATCAAATCTCTAAATACTCAAATTAGGGTTTTACTCAATAATGCTCATACATAATAAATTCTTATGATTATAATCATCTTTTAGAATCCTAACATATTTTCTAATATCAATTTAATCACTTAGTAAAGAAATGTAGAATATTGGGATGAATAGCTATTATTCATTCAAAAACCCTAAATCCATATATCTTGCTTATAATCCATAGTAAATGCCAATTGATGCTCTTAAATATATATATTTAACTTATATTCATCTATTCTAACCATGTATTAACATAACTTAGAATTGAGTTTTGGAACAAATACCTTGAAATGGAGAATCCTTGAGAAGTTGAAATCATGATGATTCTTGGATGATTGATTTTTGTTTCTTGTGTCAATGGAGTTAAAGTAATAATTAGAAGAGATAATTTAATGAGTTTTAGGGGTGGTTGAAGAGTATTTATGAAGTAGAGAGAAATGGATGAAATAAATAAAATCTGAAAAATAAATAAATGGAGTCAACTATTTATAGACCCGTGTCTTCATGCCCGTGAAGAGAGGATTCACGACAGTGAAGGGAGGCTTCACGTCCATGAAGGCCACTATTTACATTTAGGTTCGAAATATTTTCAAGGCTGTGAAGAGATGTTTCACGCCTGTGAAAGAAAATCTGAGGATCTAGCAAATTTACACATAAAATTTTATCACGGTGGTGAATAATATTTTATGCCCATGAAGACATACCTCACGCCCATGAAAGTCTTGCTGGTGAGAATTTCTCATGCTTATCCATTCCAACTTATCCAAACTCAACAAACTTATACTTAATCGTGTCTATTACCTCAAATTCTCTCATCTCTTGATATCTACCCATTCTAAAAGTAATCTATATACAACATGACAAATTCTAGCTTATATATCATGTACATATACTCATACACATGCTAACATTCATAAATAATCATAAGTGAGCACATATACTCTAAACATTCCAAATACTGGGTGTTACAGTTTAATGTTCATGCAATGGAGATTCTCACTAATAGTTTTACTTTGGATCCAATGAATATGCATCCATCTTTCAGAATTGATGATGTTTGCAATCTTGCCTATAAATTTTACCCTCAAAACTTCTATGATTTAGAGAGAGCGCAATTCAGAATGTAGTTGCAACATTATGAGTTAGACGTATCTCAACACCCTAATTTTGAGAGTCTAACAACTATTTTTGATTTGTGTGAGTAGTTGGTGAAGAATAGAAAGGCATCTATATATATACTTATTTAAAGATTGGTTACCCTTATTCTTACTCTTCATATTTCTACTGCAACTACTGAACGTGTATTTTCAATTATTAAAATAATTAAAACAAGACTCAAAAACAATATGGAAGATGATTTTCTTACCAATTCTCTTATTTTATACATTGAGAAAGAAATTACAGTTATGATTACTAAAAATTTAATTATAGATGGATTTTGTGATATGAAAGAATGTCATGTACCATTTTAGTAGATTAAAGGTTTTTATCTTTCTTATTTTTCTTGGTCCCCCTGATTTCTAATCCTAGCTTTGCCCCTGACCTAAGGTATCATTTTTTTTTTTTTTTTTTTTTGTTGATAGGTCACTTGCAGGAATCATTGCTGAAAATTTAAAGTAGACTGTCACTCATTAACTATCGTTGACTAAGTATGTCATGTAGGAGCCACATCATCACCTCCAACTAACTAAATAAGCCACGTATGAGCCATATCAGCTAAACTTTAACGACTATATTGAAAAAAAAAAAATCAAAATTTACTGATCACATTGACAAAAATCAAAGTTCAGTAATTTTTTAGTTCATTTATATTTTTTGTTTTTATTCTTTTTATTATTTTTTTTTTCATTTCAATACATTCTTTTAATTTTTTATCAAAATATTCTTTCAATTTTTTCACTAATATTTTTTAATTATTTTTTATTTTTTATAAAAATATTTTTTAATTTTTAAATGAAAATATTATTCTGAACAAAACTTTATTTAATTTCATAAATTCAAACAATATATTTCCCTAAAATTCTATCTATAAATTCAAAATCATTAATTTTTTTTAATTCAATTTTTTTAATTTTTAAGTAAAAAATATTCTTCTAATTTAATTTTAGAAAAAAAAAATGAAGAATTAGTTTGTCATGTTAAAATTTAAATAATTTATTTATTAATTTAAATATAAAATCATCTAATAAATTTTAAATCTTAATCATTGAGTTACCTTTTATATTAGAATTTATATAAATTATAATATCATCTAATAAATCTAATAATTATTAATTTTTAAAATAATATTTTCTAATAAGTTTAAATTAAAATAATATTTTTACATAAAAATTAAAAGAATGATTTTAATTAAATGATTTTGGATTCATAGATTAATTTTCAAGAAAAATTTAATGTTTCAAATTGTGAAAATTAAATAAAGTTTAAATTAGAAGATTATTTTCACTTAAAACAATTAAAAGAATAATTTGAATAAAAAAGTAACAAATTATTTTGGATTCATGTATTATTTTTTAAAAGAATTTATTGTTTGAATTTATGAAAATGAAATAAAATTTAAATTAGAAGATTATTTTCAATTAAAATAAAAGTTTGAATAAAAAAAATAAATTATTTGGATTCATATATTATTTTTTTTGGAAAATTTATTGTTTGAATTAATAAAAATAAATAAATTTTAAATTAAAAGAATATTTTCATTTAAAAGAATTAAAAAAATATTTTAATAAAAAAAACATAATTAAAAGAATATTAGTGAAAAGAATTAGAAAAATTTTTTGAAATGAAAAGGAAAAAAGTATAAATAATCTAAAAAAATTAAACTGTGGTATTTTTTCAATGTGATCACTAAAATTTGATTTATTTTTTTTTTCAATATGGTCACTACAATTTAACTAACATGGTTCATATGCAGTATGCATATTCAGCGGACTGTGTCAGACTGATCGGTATCAACCAAAGGTCAAACCACTTTGAATAGGGCGAATTGAACCAAATAAGGATCAGAACGACCTTGGTGGCAGCCAGCCAGGCCACTGGCGACAACGCCACTATGGTTTGGCAGCAGCCCCCAGTAACTAGCAACGCTGCCACTATAGGAAGTTGCTGCCGCCAGTGGCCTGGCCTCATGCCTCCACAAGTCTGCTCCTCTACCACCAATGCACAAGCTCTTTTTCACCAAATGTAGTCCGTGAATCCCACATTAGAATTCTGTCAAATCTAACCCCAGCTTTTTCCCGTTAAATTCAAGCCTCTATTCACTTCAAAAACACACCAAAACAACTAAGTAAATTTTTCCTTAGTTAGCTCTCTTTTCTCTCTTTTTATTCAGCTTTTTTTATCATAAGCGGTTCATCTCTCTTTGATTTTGAACCGATTTCTTCAACTCTCTTTCAGTTGGAGGAATAGAAGACTTAGATTTGATCTCTCTTTGAGTCAATCTAGCATCACATTCGTGTTAATTTAACTAATTAATTCAACTCGGTAATTAAAATTGGACAATAATTAAACCTTTGGACTAATTTAGTTACCAAAAAAAAGTGAAACTTTGTTCTGGACGAACCCTAAGATGACCTCTGCTTGAAGTGCGAAGCAAGGTATCGTGTTCTAAACTCAAAATCAAACTCATCTCTATTCTTTTACCTTTCTTTTAATTGGTAAAGCATCAATTAAATAGTCAAAACATGATAAAATGAAAGAGGTAAAATTTTACT
This sequence comes from Aleurites moluccanus, assembly GCA_948193065.1. NCBI lineage: Eukaryota > Viridiplantae > Streptophyta > Magnoliopsida > Malpighiales > Euphorbiaceae > Aleurites > Aleurites moluccanus. Next base: position 40,501 of record CANXYC011374758.1, read on the forward strand.
TTTCTTAAAATCAGACTTAACCCTTTTGCAAAAAGGGAGAATTGTGTGAGTTTTGATTCACATTCAAAGGGATATGCAGGCAAGCTGTTTCATAGTTTCAAATCAGAAAACACCAAAAACCCATCTTTTTCCTAACTTATTATGTATTTAATCTTATTTTGGAGAATGTATGGTTAACCTAGAATTTCCATTAAGGACTAGAGTTAACATCCCCTAGTTTTGAGTTTTGATTGTAATACAATTCAACTCTTTTACTTTATTATTTATTATTTATGTTAAATTATAAGTTATTATGCTACATTCATACACCTCATTATTGTCATTCTTATAACTTATTCAAGAAATCATATTTTCATGAATCAATTATTAAATGGAAAGCCAAAATAAGTGTTACTTAAAACTGAAAACTTAGTCCTCGAGCTCAGTCCCGGTTCGAAAATCTAGTGATTTTATCCTTGTGTTTTTAATTGGAGTCAATTTGGGTTTTCCTTTCTTTTCCCTTAAAAATAAAGGTGACGACTCCATAAATTTTCAAAATAAAAGGTTAAAGAGATAATTTACAAATGTAAGGTAAAAAATGCCTTTAATGCATGAAAAATCACCCCTAAAGAGCATCTCGGTGCTCGGAAGAGGTCTCACAGTTGGCGACTCCATTGGAGACAAACTTTTTCTAAAGTTAAAGAGGACTACTAAGCAGTTCTGTTTGGCTTTCTATTTAACTGTTGATTTTTCAGGCATCACTTTGCATAACCAGTTACGAATCAAAAACTTCTGATAGTGAGTAGCATCGACCTAGCAACTCCTTTTGAGTAAGTTGGAGAGATAGCAAAAGTATCTACCCTGTAACGAATCTTCAATCTTTTAAAAGTATAACATGCAATAGTACTGTTAGACCCATACGAGGCTCTTTGACTCACATGTGGTTAGGTATATCACTGCCCTAGTGTGACGAGTATCCTTTAAACCAATCCACCTAGCTCTCATATAATGAACTTAGATCTTCGACCGCAGGGCCCATGTACTATAATCAACATTGTTATACTCTCATCATGAAACCTTTTTTCCTCATACCATAGTCATGCATCCATACCATGCTCATGCACCCATAATAGTTGGACCAAGACCAATGAGTCAAAATCCATGTATACCAAAAGCCTTTTACCCCCATAAACCAACTAAGATGACCATGTTATCTTAGATTAGGGAGCCCATTTAAACCTTGATTAAACCAAACTTAACCCATAGTTCTTATCTTTTGAAGGTACCAATGGCTGATTTACCCATAACAAAAGCTGGAATTGAACTTGAGCTATGAACAAAAGCCTAACAGAACTACTTCATTGAAAAATCTCGAGTTCACTAAAATTATAAACCAATAATGCCAGTCCATTCTCCAAGAGGTGAAAGTTATGCTAGACTCATACCCATCAACCAATCCATCCAACCCAAAAGCCAATGCTTTTACTTCAAAACTTCCATTAGTTGATTTGACCAACAATGGGCCAACCTCGAGTGTCATTCTTACTACCAATCCCCTCTTCCAATAAGGAGACCAAGTTGCATCTGAGACCAATAAGCTTATAGAAAAGTTTAAAGCTATGGAAAGAGTTTTCAAAAGCATTAAGAGGCATGAAGACTTAATTGATGTTGATTCCCTCACACTCTTTCCCAATGCAAGGGTTCCACCAAAATTCAAGATGCCATCTGTCATGACCCACTTTTAGAACGCGGTGGTCCTAGGGCACAGGTAAACTTAAGGTCACCAAATACCCGTAGAACCCATTAACATGAAAATTACAATCATTCATGCTTGAAACTATTCATTTACTTTTATATTCTACTTAATAATTATTACTCTTACATAAATTTTGTCAGGGTTTTCCTTGTATTTTCAATCAAATCCCATGACATATTTATCATATTACACCACCTGTATAGAAACTACACTCCTAATTTTTTTTCACCATCATTATAACCTCAACTCCACAATTCTCACAGTCATATATAAAACACTTCTATATATACATACCAAGTCAAAAATTATATTTTAACATTCATGGCATTTCTATAATATTTATTTCATTAACTTATTCATATCATTTGTATTTCATTTCATTTGTAACTTTCATTAAATAAAACATTTATATACACTCACAACAACCAACATAACAGTACCATGGAGCTCTAAGAGTATATAAATATGATTCCTGAAAATAAATAATTACATTGGAGTTTTCAAGTTAGAGAAAGAGATGACTTGGAAAACAGCCACCACTATAACCTTGTTCCTGAAAAATAATAAATAATTATGAGGTGAATAAAATAATACTCAGTGAATAATACACACATTATCTTACTTGTAAGGCTAGATGAAGGCGTTGCTCACAAGGAAGATAATAATGGCATAAAATATACAATAATAATGACTTCATTAGTCAATTAAAGATTCATAAAGTTGAAGTCATTTAACATATGGACTTGATTTTACATTGGCATTAAAAATTCATAATATATCATATCATAAAATGACAGAACCATTATTGATCATTTAAGCAGAGGCTACAATCCGGTAGCATGTTATTTACTCATATTGATCATACTGTATGGCTAGAACCTTAACCCCCTCCTAGCTAAGAACATTAAACCACTGTGCACAATGTCATTAAAATTTTTGTCATTTCATTAATGCCATATATATAGTGCTTAATCATTAGGTATTAAAAATAAACTTAAGCACTTTCAAGGGTTCAATACATGAAGCTTTAGGCCAATCATACAAATTCATTTAAAAGGAATCATTTAGGATTATAAAAGGGCAAGAAATTAATCATGAATCATACAATTAGTATTTTTGGCCAATAATGAAATTTCATGGTAATTTTAATAATTTAATTTGAAGGCAATGCCAAGCAAAATAATATGTATATTACTCACCTCACTAAGCACTTCACATTTCCATTCCTTTTCCTTGGTTCTATTTCTTTGCAATTTTCAGTTTCCATCAGTCCTTTATTCATTCTTGACTCTACATATTTAATTAATATTAATTTAGATACTATTTAACATAAAATTACATTACTTATACTTATATTAAAGAAAATTCCTCCAATTTCCAAGTTTTAGGTTTTGCCTATAAAGAACCTTTACTGACAACCTATGTTTAATTACTCATATCTCTCTCTACATTTATCCATTTACTTCAATTCTTATTCCTACTTAAACTATACATATTACATTCTAACATATCCAAAATTCACCTTATTCCCACAATTACACGATTTATGGTATCAATTTAAATTTAGACTTATAATCAGCCCTGTTATCCTGCATTCTGCTTGAAATCTTATGCTAACAGTCAGTAATTTTTTATCTCATAACTCAATATATAATTATCCAATTACTAAAATTATTTTTTATATTTAAAATATACATATAATATTATAATATATCCAAATTTCAGAATATTTGGATTACTATACAATTATTAGTGAATTTTCAAATTTAAACTACTGCCTTGAAATCTCTATCCAAACAGACTCAGTTTCTATACCTATAATTAATTTCATGATCATCCAATTACAAAACCATTTTATATTAATTTATATAACATATAAATTAACATCTTTCATATTTAATAATTTCTCTAGTTCAGAATTTAAGGTCCTTATATCCATGGAATTTAGTAGCCTATGTTTTGTTTATTAGTCAATTCAGTCAAATTGCACTTATAGCTTAATATCTGTTAAACCATAAATCCAATTGCAAAAATATTTTGTAAGACTCTAGATAAGATATAAATGAACACTTTTTGTGTTGAATACTTCTTATAATTCTGTCTCTAACTCTCTCTATAATAAAAATACAGTAGCAAATTTCTTAAAACTCTGATTCTGACTAATCACGATATGTGTTCAATTACTCTCCCCTAACTTTGAATTTCATCAATTACTTTTGCAGAAATAAACATATCTATCTATAATTTTTATGTTTTTACCAACCTCAAATTCATACATTAAAAATTCAAAATTTGAACTAAATCCTAGTTCATTCTTCATCTCTCATAGCTCAATTAACTCAATTATTTACTAAATCAAACCATGATGCTCTTAAGTACAATTGAAAGGATAAGTTTAGAATTATTACCTTACACTTGGATGATTCTTTTCCTTCTCTTTTTCTTTCCCAAAATAATTTGACTTACTTTCCTTCAACTTTTCTTCTTCACTCTTCTTTCTCTCATCAATTTCTTATCTAGCTTGGTTAGTTTCTTTGGAAGAGATGGAAGAGTATTTTTATTTTTTATTTTTTTTTTATCTCAAATGGTTCAGCCAAAACTCCTGAATATGGCAACCACCACTTCTCTTTTATACACCAAAGTCATAGAAAATAAGAATTGTGTAGAAAATTCTAGGTCTTATACACTTGTCCATTTCCTATCCAATTAACATAAAAAAATTTATTCAAATTTCCTTCCTTCCACACACTTTTCCAGCCACTCTTGGAGGTATTCTCCATAATTTTT